>JAOQMQ010100610.1:0-15137 GCA_027563845.1 Erythroxylum subrotundum | reverse complement strand
CCAATCTATTATGTAAAGGTAAAGAGTTAGTTTCAAAAATAATTATGGACTCAGTACTTACCTCCGAGCTAAAAGATATTTCTTTTACGACTTCGAGCTCCTTCTTAACTTCTTTGACACAAACAATTCGTTGAGGGTTGACCTCAAAATTCTCAAGCTCCTCATCACTTTGCAAATTTTTCGCACAGACTTCAATTGGATACACCTCGGGTTGATACGACTGTGCCTCTTCTAATTGCGATTCTAGGTGATCAAGGCTTAATGCCATCTAACCCATTAGGTTTTCCATCCTCTGTTGATGTGCTTTTGTCTCTTGTCGGAATTCTTGCACTTCCTGCTGCATATCCTGTTGAGATTGCAAAGTGTTAGCAATAAGTTTGTTAACAATTTTTTCTAAAGATGCACCTAAGCCAAGTTGGCTATAAAGATCTTGGGACCAAGTTTTTTCTGGAAACTGCCCTCCATCCTTCTGGAATTGTAAAGTATTTTCCTACAATTGCAACATCAACTCTTCCAGAGATGGACCGGAGTTGTGATAGGAAGCTTCTGGTATGTACGAGAATTGTTGTGTATCCTGTAAACTATCATGGAAGTAATTCCGCTGATTATCCTATCCATAACAAAAGTTAGGTTGATCAGTTCAAATATTGTTATAAGATTGAGAATATGAATTATAAAAGAAATTACTTCCGTCCATATCAATTTTTTTTTCACCCGAAACAAAAAAAATGAAAAGATCACAAAATAACAGAAAAGAAATCAACCACGAACAAATATATACAAAATACTAACTAAATCACAAACAAAAACTAAAGTACCGCACTCCCTGACAACGGCGCCAAAATTTGATCGCGCATCGTAATGCTAGTCAAAATAAAATAACTAGACTACTACTGTAGAGTGGCCAGTCAAGGTCGAACCTACAGAGAGTGTGTGTAAAGTTTATGAAATAAAATTAATTGGTGTTTAGGAAAAAAGGGGATTTTGGATTTTTTCAAAGAAGAAAATAAAATAAAACTAACTAAAAAAACAAATTAAAGAAAACCTGCAATAAAATGATAAATGTGGAGAATTCAGTAGGAACCCGATTTTTTGGTTCAATCTCAGCCTATACCCTAATCAAGCATAGGTTATTAATTTGTTGTTCTTTAACCTCTTCTAGCAATTATTAATCATGGGTTAAAAATTAACCCAAGTTTTCCCTTAGGTTTTGTTTAATCAAGATACGATCGTTAATTAAATCTAACCACCGAACAACCTAGGATACGATCTCTATATTTAATTAGGCAGTAGCATTACGAATTAGAAAAACTGATTAATCAAGGTAACAACCATGTACGATGCGTTATTTAACCTAGTTCATGTTATCCCTAATGATTATGAATCATTAGTCGCTACATATGAATTTCAACATAACAATTTTGGATTATATTGAAATTCTAACAATGGGTTTGAAATTAACAATTCATTGAATGCATTAAAATCATCAATTCACAATACGCAATGGGTTCATACACAAATAACCAAACATTAATGAAAATCCGATTATCCATACACAAAACCTAAATCAATTAAAATAGGATAACACAATCAATTTCTAATGAGAGAAAGAAATAAAATAATAATAATAAAAATACTTAACCCCGGGTCATCGGCGTCGATGACACCTTCAGACCAGCATCGGGACGTCTAGCTCTTCATGGGTCTTTCCCAAAAAATTACTTCTGCCCCCATTCTGATGTCCCACTGAATACCCCCTGATTTCTATTCACTACTTAAGCTTTTCACCATCCAATGCGGCCTTCACTGTGCTTGTTCTTCTGCACCTCTGCTTGTACATTTAACGCACAAGATTATGCATTTAACGCCTCACCTATGCCTAGCGTCTTGTTTCTTCTCTACTGTTGATGATGTGACAAATAAATGTCACACATCAACTAAAACCATGTTGCCCACTTCGCTAGCTTGTGCCGTTTGTGTGCTTTTCTCCATCGCGCTACTGTGGCCTTTTATTTATTTATTGCTTCCCACGCCTGCCACAACCTTGCGTTTGCCTTATGCATTTTTAGGCAAAACATTGCATTGGTTCCTTGTTGCGTCGCACACCTGCTGCTCTAGCGTGATTTATTTCTGCCTCACCTTGATGCTTTAAGCTGCTCCTTGTCTTGTGCGTTTTGAAGTGAAACACTATGTCCCCATTGCTTGTTGCCTGCACTGTTATGTTCTTTTTAATTTGCTTTCCAGCATCTTAAAAGACGCTGACAGAAGCAAGATAACCAAATTAACATGCCATCATACATGATACAGTATATGGAAAATAATTATCATAAGAACAAGATGGAGATTATATTACTAACTCCTTCGCTACAGCTTTAACTCCTCGCTGTGCTATCCTATCCTCGGCAATGTATCCTCTCCTAGGTGATGTATCCTCTTCTTCTTGTTATTGTTTCTTCTTCTCGATATTGTATCCTCGACCAATCCAATCTACCACTTGTTCTTCTTGGATAACTTGGTTAACAAGATCCTTTGGGAGAAGAAAACTTTGGAGGAGTTTTTTCTTAGAAGAAAGAAGCCAAAGATGAGACACTTCTCATGCAAATTTCGGCTCACCCATGCAAGAAAGGAGAGAGAGTCCAAAAATGCAAGAATACCTCTCTTTCACCTTGTCAATTTCGGTTATGCTTGAAAAGAAAGAAGAGGAAGAGCATCCAGTGCATCACACCTTTCTTTAATCAAACATAAAGAAGCCATTTAATGATACTCTTCTCATTTGTTTTAAGATGGCTATATGAAAAGACCAATAACCTAAAATGACACATCAATTTTGGTTTTAGAGATGAAAGAAGGAAGATCATCCGTCAAATACACCTCTTTCATCTTTAATCGAATGAACGCTAAAAAGGTTACATTTTATGCCATCATTAAAAGAAAACCATTAAACCATTTAATGGTAAGATCATTACTCCATTTAATGATGATAATGCAAGATAAATAACTTCTTTATTTAGCAATTCAATGCTAAATGTGCAGCTGCACATTCAGCCATTAAAAACTAAAATTTCCTTTCATTTCTTTAAGAATTTTTTAAATATAATTAATATAATTAATTAAATTAAACCAGAGTCTAACCCATTTCTAAATGTTCATTTGGGCTTTTAATTAACCATTAATTAGTGCAAGCTCAACATTCAATCATGGGCTTTAAAACCTCCCTTTATATTTCTTACTTTGCTTAATATCCTTCCTTGAAGCCAAGTGAAGAATCTTATTAGACTTAGATAATTCAAGCTCCAATAAGCCCATAATTAATTTAATTTCATTAGAATTCATTCTAGCTTATTAACTAAATCTCATTCCACTAAAGACAATTAGTTGAACTCTTGAATTACTAAATATTATGAGAACACATATTTCAAATAATATGTCCAATTGCAAACCTTATTATAGCCATTCACATAACAAAATGTAAAATTACCGCTCTGCCCTTATGTTGGTTTTTTCTTCTAGATCTCTCGTTTTACTCTATATGGTCATTAACACACAAAATCTCATCTTGGCGTTAAAACTTGATGAGTAGCTAGTCCATCAAACTCCTGGCGCCAGTTTAATCACCAATTTCTATAAAACATATTGAAGTGATGATATGTTGGACCCGAAATTTTTTTAAATTTTATTGATGTATTTGTTAATTAGTTATTTATGATTTGTTTATTTATGTAATTGTTTAATTATTTTTAGAATTGAGTTTATTAGTTAAGCGAGCATAAGTTGAAACTAGAATTTGAATTAGAAATTTAGAAGGGAAAAGTTAGAATTAAATTAGAGTATAGTTAAGGTATTAGATTAATGGCCTTGGGTAAGTAGTGTTTGGATTAAATGGAGGGTTATATTTGGAAAGACCAAATAAAAGAAGAAACAAATTGGAAGATTTGATTAAAATGGTCTTGTAAGAAGAAGAGAGAAGAGAGAGTGTCATAGAATAGAAAGAAGAGAAGAAAACCGAAGAGGGAGGAGAAGAGAGGAAAATCATGGGAAGCTTGGAAGGAAGAAGAAAGAAGAAGAAAAGAAGAGAAATCAACTTGTTAGAGGTAAGTCTATCATCTTTCTTCTTGTTTAGATACAAAAGGGATTAGATAGAGGCTAGGGTTTGTGTTGGAAGTGAAGATGATGAACCCATTTGTGATTTTCGTGGGTTTTGAGTTAGGGGAAATATAAAGTAATATGATATTGTGGTATAAGAAGATTTGGATGAGTGAAAGATGGGTTATATGTAAATGAAGAGTTAAAAAATTTGGAAATTTTGAAGGACAAGTCGAGTTTCTGTCAAAGTTCACCGCAGTGAACATTTATTTTCGACACGAAGTCCTCATGGTTCGCTGCGGCCAACTCTAAGGTTTGCCGTGCCCAACTTGCAAGAAAATCAAAGTTCGTCACAACGTAGTTTTTCCTGCACAACTTGAACATGCTTTGGTATTTTAGACATAACTTTTCTGTAGTTATCCAAATTTAGTAATTTTTGATTTGGAGTAAATTAGAGACATACAGCTACAATTTGTCTGAAGAAATCGAGTTTTAATTCAGTCTCTAAGAGTTTCAATTTCGGGATGGAAGTTGAGCACATAATATTGTTTTAGTATAAGAGCAGTCCTAAAATGTTTGGGGTATAACTTTCAAATTACTGAACCAAATTGAATGATTTTGGTGTCATTAGAAACTTAAGACAATGAGGAACGTTTTTCTAGGAGAAAGTGTTATCAAATTTCTTCATTTTCCTGATCAAAATGATCATGGAAAATTGACCGAAGGTCTAGATCTTTGGAAGGGTTACAATTCAATTTTAGCTTTTTTTATTATTAAAGTTTTATGAATTTTCATTTGAATTTGGGTTAAATAGAAATTGGTTTATTTAAAGGGAATCATGACTACCTTACTCAAGAGCAAGAGGAAAGGCAATCTTGAGCTTGGATTTTTAAGCGAAATTAGGTGGGTAATTTATTTATAGTTATTGTGTGATTGGGCAAATTCTTACCTATATGAGTGTATGTTGATTGCTTGAAATGGATTTGCTTGAAATTGAATTGTGGCAACTTGTTTGGAAATGCATGATGAATTTGGATTATGTTATACCTTGAAAGAGGTTATAACATTTTGAATTAAATAAGAAAAAGCATGAAAGTATGAGCATATGATAAAAATGAATATGTGCATTTGTTTGGGCAAGAGTGGAACCATTTCATTCGTCACGTGCACGTTGACAAGAGCCTTGTCTCAGCTACCCGCTTGTGACATATGAGCTTCGAAAATGGACTCATTTTATTCATGATGTAAAATTTGGTTTCTCCATTTCATACCCATGGGACCCCTCGAGCCATTTCGTTATGCATTGCATCTTTGAAATGTCAAGTATGATGCATTTGAGTGTATGTTCAATGGTTAAATTCTATGTTATATGTTATGCGTTAACTTGCTTAATTGTGAGTTTTTGAGCTAATTTGAGAATGCTTGAATTATATATATATATATATACACATATGTTTGAATTTGTGGAAAATTATCGATGGCTATAAATATATTACCCACTGAGGTGCATAACGGGACAGTTAGCAATCTTTGCATGGTATCGAAAACTCCAAGATAGTTAGAGACTTTTGTACTAAGTTAGTGAACATTTTGAATAGATCATGAGACATATCAACATTGAGCATCCTTATGTATTTTTTTTAAGCTTTGATGTGTATGATGATATGTATTTGCTCAAACTCTTTTGAATTAGTAATGAAATGAAGAATTGAAGTTCCTTTTGTGTATGATTATGTTTTCTGGTGGGTGAGTTGGATGGGTAGAATTCTATGTATGAATGTATATGTGTTTAGTATTGGTTGTTGAATATGTTTATAATGTTGAATGTTGGGAGTTCGCCGCAGTGAAAGGCTGTATTTGTCCCGAAGGGTAAGGAGCGCTCACCTTTAGAGTTCGTTGCGGCGAACCCGCCACTGTGTACACTGCCATTCTTGTTGAAATCCAAATCCTTTGGACCCTCCCCTCGCGTGATCTTTACCCGACGGCCTCAAGGGGTCGCCTCGGGATAGGGAACGGGACCTAGGCCCAACATTGTTTGGTATCAAAGCTTAGGCTTTTCCTATGCTTAGAATGCATGATAGTCTGAATTGTTATGCTATGTAATTACTTGTTACATTATGAATTGATTGATTGCATTAAGTGATATGCATATCATGCATACATGTAGGAAATAAGATTAAAATGAAATGTAAGCTAATCCTTACTGTTTGTATTTGAAAGAGTAAGATGCCACCTCGTAGAAGGACATGAGGAATTCTGCAAGGATCAATTGCACCTAACTCTCCGCCAAGGGAGGAGAGTACTGATAAGTCAGTAGCCCCAGGAAATGCTGAGGCTTTTTTAGAGCATGGTAGTAGGCCCTCTCGGTCATAGACACAGGAGCTGCCTGTTCCATAGGAGCAAGTACCTCCATTGGATCCAGGATGTTCCAGGTTTTTGCTCAGGCCTTTGTCCAGGCCATGGGTCAGATGTCGCAGATTTCTGCTCCAGCCCTAGTTAAAAAGGGGAAGTAGTTTGACAAGTTAAGGAAGTATGGAGCAGTGGACTTCTATGGGACCACTGATCCGAAAGAAGCCGATATATGGCTAAGGAAGATAGAAAGGGTGTTAGAGCAGATGGACTATAAGGATGATGAGAAGGTGGAATATGTTGCTAGTTTGCTTCAGGAGGATGCTTTGCACTAGTGGGAAAGTGTGCCAGGGAGTTAGCTGAAGCCGTCAGTGTTGGGATAGAAGGACTTCCTAGCTACTTATAATAAGAAGTATCTGTCTGAGGTTTATATTTAGCAGAAGTAGAGGGAATTTCTGAGTCTGACCTAGAGGGAGATGATGGTGAGCAAGTATGAGCGTAGGTTTACACAACTGTCTCGGTATGCAGTTGAGATGATGATGAGTGACGCGGCTAAGTACCATAGGTTTGCATCGGGGTTGCATTTGGCTATCAGAGAAAAAGTGGTGGTACAGAATTTTTGTGACTTTCAACAACTTGTTAAAGCGACACTGAGGGTTGAAAACATTGAGAATATAAAGAGCGTTGTGAATAAAAAGAGAAAGGGTAGAGAGCAGTTCAAGAGGGGAGGTGGTACTCCTATGCCAGAAAGGAGTGCTAGGACCTTCCCTATGCAGTCTGAGGAGAGGAGTAGTGATGCAAGCAGGTCCAGACAGATGAGGGCTGTCTCTCATCAGGCCTCAATGGCTGGAGGCAGTAGAAGGGGAGAAGGGGACAAGTCATCCGTCCCTAAGTGTGACCATTGTGGCAAGTTCCATGAAGGAGAGTGTTACAGATTGACAGGAGCTTGCTTCAACTGTAGAGAAAAGGGACACATGGCTAGAGAGTGTCCTAAGTATGCAAGAAGAGAGGGAACTCAGATGTAAGTTTCAAGGAGAGTTAAGACTATGGGGCACGAGATTATAACTAAAGTGGGCAGTTCAGATGTAGCTAGGAAAGTAAATCCTCTAGGGAGACCGAGGGGATAAGCACTAGCTAGAGTGTTTGCGATGACACGGAAAGATGCAAAAATTGCTCCAAAAGTTGTGACTGGTACAGTTAAATTATTTGATGTTGATATTGTTGTTTTGATTGATCCGGGGTCCACCCACTCATTTGTTTCATTGGGTAGAACTATGTATGGTAGGAATGTGAGCCTGTTGGATACTCCTTTGATGGTTAGTACTCCAATCGGCCAGTATATTGTTATTAGTTAGGTTTATAAGGATTATGAGATATGTATTGGCGAAAAACAATTAGTGGTGGATTTAATGCCATTGAAGATGGGAGGATTGGATGTGATTTTGGGCATGGACACATTAGAGAATTATAATGTTAATTTGGATTGCAAACGGAAGATAGTAGAGTTTGAGTGGGACGACGGTAGAAAGGTGGTGTTTATGGGGGATAGAAAAGCAAGTCTGCTTAGAGTTGTTTTGGCTCTGACAGTAGAAAAAATGATAAGGAAAGGGTGTGAAGCATTTTTGGCCTATGTGGTAGACACGAAGGCAGATAGAGGGTAGTTAGAAGAAATACCTGTGGTTATGGAATTTTCGGATGTCTTTCCCGAGGAATTACCAGGACTACCATCATCTAAGGAAATTGAATTTCCTATTGAGCTTCTTCCAGATACTGCACCGATCTCAATTCTACCTTACCGAATGGCTAAAATTGGAAGAGTTGTTAGAGAAAGGCTACATTAGGCCGAGCTCTTTGCCTTGGGGAGCTCCGGTCCTTTTTGTGAAGAAGAAAGAAGGATCATTGAGAATGTGTGTAGATTATAGGAAGCTTAACCATGTAACCATCAAGAACAGATATCCGTTCCCATGCATAGATGATTTGTTTGATCAATTGCAAGGGGCAAGGGTCTTTTCTAAGATAGATTTGAGATCAGGTTACCATCAGTTGATGATAAAGGAGTCTAATGTGCCAAAGATTGCTTTTAGAACACAGTATGACCACTTTAAGTTCTTAGTCATACCTTTTGGGTTAATGAATGCACCTACAACCTTCATGGATTTAATGAATAGAGCCTTTAAGTCTTTCTTAGACCAATTTATCATTGTCTTTATTGATGATATATTGGTTTATTCCAAGAATTATAAGAAGCATGAGGAGCATTTGAGGATTGCCTTGGAGATATTGAGGAAGAACGAGTTGCACGTCAAATTTGACAAATGTGAATTTTGGCTAAAGGAAGTGACAAATGTCAAATTTTTCATAATAGTGGCTCCACTTACCAAATTGAAAAGGAAGAACTAGAAGTTTGTAGGGACAGAGGAGTGCCAGAACAATTTTGAGGAATTGAAGAATAAACTGACAAGTGCACCGATTTTGACTTTGCCTTCGGTTAGTGATGGATATGTAGTGTATAGTGATGCCTCAAGGAAAGGATTGGGTTGTGTATTGATGTAAAGAGATAGAGTGATTGCCTATACTTCTAGCCAATTAAACCCTATGAGATGAACTATCCTACACATGACTTGGAGTTGGCTGCCATAATTTTTGCATTGAAGATTTGGAGATATTACTTGTATGGAGTCACTACCAAGGTGTTTACAGACCATAAGAGTCTTAAGTATTTGATGAGTCAAAAGGAGTTGAATTTGATAAAGAAGTTCATTAGAACTGTCAAAATATTATGACTTGATGATAGACTACCACCCGGGGAAAGCTAATATAGTAGCGGATGCACTGAGTAGGAAGTCCACTACGGCACATGTGGAGACAGTATATATTCCTTTATTGAAGGAATTAGCTAAACTTAGGGTGATATTAGGGCAGGCATAATCTGGGTGTATATTGGCTAACTTTAGAGTAAGGCCAGTGTTAAATGAGAAGATTAAAGAATTGCAGGAGCAAGATAAGTATTTAAGCAGGCTTAGAGAAAAGATTAAGAATGGTAAATCCTTTAAAATAGAGATAAGAGAAGATGGATTGATGGTGATGGGTAATAGATTGTGTATTCCAGACATGCTAGAGCTAAAAGTTGAGATTCTAGATGAGGCACACAATACTCCCTATGTAATGCACCCGGGAAGTACAAGAATGTATAGAGATTTCAAAGAACACTTTTGGTGGAAAGGAATGAAGAAAGATATTGCAAAGTACGCTAAAAGATGCTTAGTGTGTCAGCAAGTTAAGGCTGAACACTAGGCACCTTCAGGCAAGCTTAAACCTTTGTCGATTCCTGAATGGAAATGGGAAAAGATCACGATGGATTTCTTGATGGGATTGCCGAGAACTAATAAGAAACATGATGCAATATGGGTGATTGTGGATAGGCTAACCAAGTCCATACATTTCTTGCCAATTAGACAGACGGATTCTTTGAATGGTTTGGCCAAGAAATATATAGATGAGATAATTAGGCTTCATGGGATTCCAAGTTTAATAGTCTCGGGTAGAGATCCCAAGTTCAGCTCCAAATTCTGGGAAAGCTTATAAGAGGTTTTGGGAACAAAGTTACACTTTAGTACAACTTTCCATCCACAGACTGATGGACAATCGGAGAGGACAATACGGACATTGGAGGCAATGTTAAGAACTTGTGTTATGGATTTCAAAGGTTCATGGGATGATCATTTACCTTTAATTGAGTTTGCTTACAATAATTCCTATCACTCGGGAATTCAAATGGCACCTTATAAAGCTTTGTATGGTAGGAGTTGCAAAACTCTTATATGTTGGAACAAGGAAGGTGAAAGGAGGCTTTTAAGGCCTAAGTTGGTACAAGTCACGGTTGATAAGATTAAATTGGTGAAATAGAGATTTAAAGCTGCTCAAGACAAAATGAAGAGCTATACTGATGCACATAGAAAAGAGATGGAGTATGAAGTTGGGGACAAAGTGTTTCTTAGAGATTCTCCATGGAAAGGACTTTTGAGGTTTGGTAAGAAAGGCAAGTTTAGTCTGAGATACATAGGCCCTTATGAGATCACTGAGAAGATCGGGCCTTTAGCCTATAAGTTAGCTTTGCCACTAGAATTGTCTAAGATTCACAATGTATTCCACGTATCGATGTAGAGGGAATATTGATCCAATCCTTCGCACATAGTCCAACCTTCGGAGGTTCAACTAAAAGAGGATTTGACTTATGAAGAACTAGTGGACATTTTGGACTCGAAGGAAAAGGTTTTGAGAAACAAAATAGTGAAGCTGGTTAAAGTCTTATGGAAGAATCATTCTATGGAAGAGGCTACATGGAAGCCTTTGGAAGCAATGAAGGAGAAGTATCCACACCTTTTTGTGGACTCAGGTAAGAATTCCGAGGAAAAAATTCTTTTGGGAGGGAATTGTTGGACCCCAAAACTTTTTTAAATTTTATTGATGTATTTATTAATTAGTTATTTATGATTTTTTATGTAATTGTTTAATTATTTTTAGAATTGAGTTTATTAGTTTAGTGAGCATAAGTTGAAACTATAAATTTGAAATTTGAAATTTAGAAGGGAAAAGTTAGAATTAAATTATAGTATAGTTAAGGTATTAGATTAATGGCCTTAGGTAAGTAGTCTTTTGATTAAATGAAGGAGGTTTATATTTGGAAAGACTAAATAAAATAAGGGCAAAATTGGAAGATTTGAATAAAATGGTCTTGTAAGAAGAAGAGAGAAGAGAGAAGAGAGAAAAGAGTGTGTCGTAGAAGGGAAAAAGAAGAGAAGAAAACCGAAGAGGGAGGAGAAGAGAGGAAAATCGTGGGAAGCTTGTAAGGAAGAAGAAAGAAGAAGAAAAGAAGAGAAATCAACTTGTTAGAGGTAAGTCTATAATCTTTCTTCTTGTTTAGATACAAAAGGGATTAGATAGAGGCTAGGGTTTGGTTGGAAGTGAAGATGATGAACCCATTTGTGATTTTCGTGGGTTTTAAGTTAGGGGAAACATAGAGTAATGGGATATTATGGTATAAGAAGATTTGGATGAGTGAAAGATGGGTTATATGTAAATGAAGAGTTAAAAAATCTGGAAATTTTGAAGGACGAGTCGAGGTTCTGTCAAAGTTCACCACGGCGAACTATGGAAGAAATTCAAAGTTCGTTGCAGCCAACTTTTTCCTGCACAGCTTGAACATGCTTCGGTATTTTAGACATAACCTTTTCTGTAGTTATCCAAATGGAGTGATTTTTGATTTGGAGTAAACTAGAGATTTAGGGCTGTAATTTGTTTGAAGAAAAAGAGATTTAATTTAGTATCAAAGAGTTTTAATTTCGGGATGGAAATTGAGCACATAATATTGTTTCAGTATAAGAACAGTCCTAAAATGTTTGGATTATAACTTTCAGATTATTGAACCAAATTGAATAATTTTGGTGTCATTAGAAACTTAAGATAATAGGGAACATTTTTCTAGGAGAAAGTGCTATCAAATTTCTTCATTTTCCTGATCAAAATAATCATGGAAAATTGACCAAAAGTCTAGATCTTTGGAAGGGCTATAGTTCAATTTTAGCATTTTTTTATTATTAAAGTTTTATGAATTTTCATTTGAATTTGGGTTAAATAGAAATTGTTTTATTTGAAGGGAATCAAGATAACCTTACTTAAGAGCAAGAGGAAAGGCAATCTTGAGGTTGGATTTTCAAGTGAAATTAGGTGGGTAATTTATTTATAGTTATTGTGTGATTGGGCAAATTCTTACCTAGTATGTGTATGTTGATTGCTTGAAATGGATTTGCTTGAAATTGAATTGTGGCTACTTGTTTGGAAATGCATGATGAATTGTGATTATGTTATACCTTGAAAGAGGTTATAACATTTTGAATTAAATATGAAAAAGCATGAAAGTATGAGCATATGATAAAAATGAATATGTGCTTTTGTTTGGGCAAGAGTGGAACCATTTCGTTCGTCACGTGCATGTTGACAGGAGCCTTCTTTCAGCTGCCTGCTTGTGGCATATGAGCTCTGAAAATGGACTCATTTTATTCATGGTGTAAACTTCGGTTTCTCCATTTCGTACCTATAAGGCCCCTCGAGCCATTTCGTTGTGCATTGCATCTTTGAAATGTCAATGTATGATGCATTTGAGTGTATGTTCAATGGTTAAATTCTATGTTATATGTTATGTGTTAACTTGCATAATTATAAGTTTTTGAGCTAATTTGAGAATGTTTGAATTGTTATATATATATACATATGCTTGAATTTGTGGAAAATTATATATTAGCCACTGAACTGTGTAGCTCAGTCCATCATTTTTCTACTCCTCAGGTGCAGAACGAGACAATTAACAATCTTTGTAAGGCATCGGAAACTCCAAGATAGTTAGAGACTTTTGTACTAAGTTAGTGAACATTTTGAATAGTTCATTAGACATATCAACATTGAGCATCCTTATGGATTTTGTTTTAAGCTTTGATGTGTATGATGATATGGATTTGCTTAAAATCTTTTGAATTAGTAATGAAATGAAGAATTGAAGTTCCTTTTATGTATGATTATGTTTATCTGGTGGGTGAGTTGGATGGGTAGAATTCTATGTATGAATGTATTTGTGTTTAGTATTGGTTAGTGAATGTGTTTGTTTATAATGTTGAATGTTGGGAGTTTGGGTTTAGGAACTTTGGAGTTCATAGCGGCGAAGCCAGCCGTTCGTTGTAGCATATTTATCCCGAAGGGTGAGGAGCACTTGCCTTGAGAGTTCACCGCGGCGAACTTCTCCAGCGAGGCATTTGTCGCGGCAAACCCACCACTGTGCATGCTGCCATTCTTGTTGAAATCTAAATCCTTTTGACCCTCCCCTCGCGCGATCCTTACCCGATGGCCTCAAGGGGTCACCACGGGATAGGGCACTGGACCAGGGCCCATCATTATATCACTATAAACTCTTTATTTGTGTGAATGTTCCCTGATACAAGTTTCAATTAATAATTCCAACATGCAGACACTAGATTAATACTCTATAAAAATCCATTCCGATCATTTCAAGAATTATAATGAAACACATATGAGTTCACCATTCATCAAGATTGTGGTCCATAATAAACAAATGCTAAAATGTATGTTTTAAGACTAAAGTAAAGGCCTACTTTATTCTTGAAAACATACTTGATTCCAGATTCATTTAATAGTGCCATTATCGATAGTCGACTACTATCACGATATGAAACTCATCATTCCCTTGAAGTAAACTCCTTTACTTACATGGAGATAAATCGCAACACTACAGTCTAAACCATAATCAAGCGACCAACTTGATCATTCAACTGTGAATCCATTATTTTAGATTCTTATAATATACATGTTTCCCATACATCTCTATATATACACATATTACTTACAAAAGAATCTCGGTACCTTATGACTAGATATATAATGCTCATTAAAATAAAACTCTTTTGTTTTATTAATAATAAATATTTTCATTACAAAACTGTAACAGAAGAAGATTAAGTTACATGTAAATACACTTGCTTTCCAAGGCACTATATTTACATAACTCCAACAATCTCCCACTTGCCCTAAAGCAAGTTTGACATATCTCTCATTCCCATCCCTGCTAGGTGACCCTCAAAACTCTTTTGAGACAATGTCTTCGTAAATGGATCAGCAAGGTTTTGCTTCGTGGGAATCTTTACCACATTCACCTCTCCACATTGTATTATCTCCCTTATGTGATGATACTTTCGCTTAATGTGTTTAGCAGCTTTGTGGTTCCGAAGTTCTTTAGAATTAGCCACTGCCCCACTATTATCACAATAAAGTGTAATGGCTTTCTCTGCCTCTAGAACTACCTCTAAATCATTTAGGAACTTGTAGAACTAGACTGCTTCCTTTGTTGCTTCATAAGCAGCAACATTCTTAGCCTCTATAGTCGAATCAGCAATACAAGATTGCTTAACACTCCTCTAGGCTATGGCTCCACCTCCTAAAGTAAATATAGAACCAAATGTTGATTTCCTTGAATCAGCATCTGATTGAAAATCAGAACCTGTATATCTGATAGGTGCTTAATTGTTGATATTTTTAATTATTTACACTTAGCAATTATTGACATAAAAATGCTTAAGGTACTCAATTTAATTTATATTTGATTTTAGGTACAATTTGGAAGAAAAGAAATTAAATTGAGTCAAAAGCAACATTTGAGTTGTTTTCTGAAGATTTATTTTTGCTTATCTTCGTGGGCATGAAGAATTAAATCAGCGTTGAGAAGAATTAAAGGAGCAAAATTTAAAATCAACCTGGCGTCAATGCATATACGGATAGCAAAATTAAATTGGTAAGAGGGCGTGACCAAAGAACCAAACAGCGAGGACATAAGAAAGGGCTTGGAAAGTTACATTTTAATTGTCACATAGGCAGCAGGCGTGGGATTAGAAAGCAAGACAATAAATCACAAGGAGACGCTACTCTGGAGGCTTTACGCAGCAGACATCAATTTAATTAGCTAAATCAATAGACACGTGGACAACGTTTCAAGGCACAATGGGAGTAAATTAAAAACGCAGTACAGAAGCTATAGGATATATAAATCAACACAAGTTAGTCGGTGCAACATAGGAAGGAGAGGGTTTTAAAAGGTTGGATTTTTAATTGCCAAATCATTACATCACATAGGAGTCGGCGCA
>JAOQMQ010100580.1:0-15140 GCA_027563845.1 Erythroxylum subrotundum | reverse complement strand
TAAGTCATGTCCTTATAAGTTATTTTTAATTTATTAAATAATAAAATTTATACATATTATATAAAAAATACTAATATGATGTAGCTCGCTAAATCATTTATATTAATATATTATTATTATTATTATTATTGTTATTATGTTTTCATTAAAATTATAAACTTAATTTTTGTAAAATTAAATATTTAAAATCTAAATTTTTATAAATATATTAAATAAAATATTAAAAAATATAATATCATTGTTCTTATAATTTTTGAAAATTCCTAAATATTTTTAATAAATAACTGATGTTATTCGTTAGTGAAGTCAGCTGATATATTCAACTATTATCTAACCCCAGCTTGCTAATTAACAACTAATTCAATGGCCAATTTGCCAAAGGTCTTTCTAAGAAGAATCACAAGAAGAAGTAGCTACCTCATTAAGATGAAATTAATGAGAGTACCATTCACGCTAACTATGCATCCAAATGCTCAATCACTCCACCCCCTGCCCGTATCTTCCTCCGTCTCCCTTTTGTTTCGGACGACGAAGGTAATTAATTAATTACAATATTCTAATTAGCGAATAAATTCTATTTTAATTAATTATATTATATTTTAATTAATTATAATATAATTAATTAATTATAATATTTTAATTAATTAATGAATTATATTTTAATTAATTAATTAATATTATTATTAGTTAAAGAATACCAAACCTTACTAAACTAGAAAAAATCAAGCATTACTATGGGTCGTAGATAGGAATAAATAACGGTGACAAAGTTACTATATTAAAGAACAAAAGATATTGGACACTTTTAAAAGAAGCTAAGGGATATCCAAAGGTACTATGAGTCTTTTAAATATTTTCTTTCAATTTTTATATATTTTAATTAACCTAAATATTTTTATTTGCAACAATTACATCTTTAGTTTATTTATTTATTTTTTCATTTTCAATTATTTGTTTGTATTACTTTCTTACTTATTAATCTCAATTCATTTTCAATTATTTGTCAATCAACTACTTCAATCTCCAGGAGCTTAATATAGGAGACAATAATATCTTCACTGGAAAGGAATTTAGTATTATTGCAATTATATTTAAATTATTTGATTTTTTTTATCTTTCTTAAATACATAAGAGATGAACAGTTAAGAGCCTTATATAATTTTTATTTTCTCTTATTTAAATAATTTGAATTACGATTATACAATTTTTAATACATTTTTACCAAATCAATTTTAGAAGAAATTAATATTATATATTTGATATTTAAATAACATATAACTAAATCAATTACTTTTAACTTTTGTTTAGAATGTAAGCGAAGATGAGTTATGATTTTATAAATTAATAATACAGCATAAATTAATGAAAGGAATCTATCAAAAAATTTATAGACTACTAATTTATTTAGAAAAAATGGCGATTATAGAAGATTGGTAACATTGAGGTGCTACAAGACTCAAAATTTACTTTCATGACTAATCCGAGTCTTCTTCTTCCTTTTACATACCTTTTCAGGTAGAATGGAGAGCATTTTTTCTTCACTCCATAGCTAGACCAAGTCTCTGTTTGATTATCTCCGGTGTAAACCGTAGTTAATTTTTGTTGACAAACTTAACAAATTTCTTGACTCTTCTATTAATGATATGATTATGAAATATGGTTCAATAAGTCAAGTGTATTTATTGGAAGAATAAACACGGTTGGACCCCTTTCTATTTGCTTCGCCATATTATTCCAAGTCCTCTTTATCCCTACAGATAGACGTTAATTTCTACTCGATAAAAAAGCAATCGCTTGTTTTTAAGTTTCGCCCACTTGGATTTCAACGTTTTTATGTATTTTGAATTTCTGCAATTCATGACTAATCCGATTCTTCTTCCTTTTACAAATCTTTTTAGGTAACTTGTAGAATGGAGAACATTTCTTCTTCACTCCGTAGCTAGATAAAGTCTCTGTTTGATTATCTCCGGTGTAAACTGTCTTTAATTTTTATTGACAAGCTTAACAAATTTCTTGACTCTTCTCTGATTATGAAATATGGTTCAATAAGTCGTGTGGTTATTGGAAGAGCAAACACGGCTGGACCACTTTCTATTTGCTTCGCCATATTATTCCAAGTCCTTCATATCCCTACAGATAGACATTAATTTCTACTCGACAAAAAAGCAATCGCTTGTTTTTAAGTTTCGTCCACTTGGATTTCAACGTTTTTATGTATTTTGAATTTCTGCAATCTACACTTTATGTAAACATCCCTTTTTCTTGGTCTTCAAAAACTTCCACGTAATGTGGGTCACCGTCATAATTAGTATGGTGCTATAAAATGCTTGTGGCAGTTCATAATTTGCTCGATAAGCAATAAGAGCACTAGTCGATTGGTAGAAATGGCGAGAGCAGAATACCATATGAGGTTACAAAAAGAAGTGGTTATTATGATAGTATTATTATTACTATTACAATGGTGGAGCTCCCGTGGTTGTTTGGAGGAGGTGAGAGCTGCACTGTTGCAGCTCCAACATTCCTTCAATTACCCGAACGGCACATCTCGGCTCCTACGGGATATGAATGTCGACATCGACAGTTATAAATGGGATGGAGTTGAGTGCGATGTCACAACAGGACGAGTCAGTGAGCTACGTATGTATTATTATAGAGATGAGAGTTTAGGATAATGGAATTTTAATGCCTCGGTGTTCTTTCCCTTTCAACAACTCAAAAGTCATCATACCAATTTTGACCAACACTGCAACTTACAAAATGGGATGAGTTTTGCTCCACGTAAGAAATTTTAAAGAGCACGCATAAACAATTCGAAGGTCGCATTGCGTTGACAAAGATACTCATAATCTGAACAAGCCGAATAAAAATTTGAAATGTGATGATTAATTAATATGAAACTTCAAATTTACAAATTTACGAAATTTTTATGCACTTCATATCAAAAAATATATCCTGCTTTTAAATACTTGATATGATTATGGTTGAATTATGAAGAACCATTTCTTCAAGAACGGAGAAAATAATTTTCTCTTTACTCTCTTGTTTACTCTCTAGTTCTAATGTACATGGGAGTATCCATCTGTTTGACATTTTCAAAATAATATTTCTTGATGAGTTCTTTTATGTATTTGTCTTGGCTAATGAAGGTTCTTTTTTCTGTTTGTCTGATTTGTAATCCGAGAAAAAATTATAATCCTCCCATCATGCTCATTTCAAACCCCACTGTATTAATGATGAGAATTTTTCACAGAAAGATGTATTAGCTATTGGAACTTGTAGTTTAGCTTTGCCTTCTGGTCTTGTACTTGAATTAAATAATTGTTATTATGTTCCTGTCATCACAAGAAACATTATTGCTATTCCATGTTTGGACATGAATGGATTTGTTTTTAATATTAAGAATAATAGTTGTTCTTTTTATAAAAATGACATTTATTATGGATCTGGTATGCTTACAAATGGTTTGTATGAATTAGATCTTAAAAGACCAATTCTTCAAATAAATAGCAAGAAAAGGAGATTAAGTGACCAAAATCCTTCTTATTTATAGCATTGTAGGTTAGGTCATATTAATGAAACAAGAATCACAAAGTTACATAAAGAAGGATATTTAGATCCTTTCGATTATGAATCATATGAAACTTGTGAATCTTGTTTAAAGGGTAAAATGACCAAACTTCCCTTTAGTGGAAAGGGACAACGTACTAATGAGTTGTTAGAGCTTATATATTCAGATGTATGTGGCCCTATGTCTACTCAAGCTAGAGGAGAATTTTCATATTTCATAACATTCATAGATGACCAGTCAAGATATGATTATGTGTATTTAATGAAATACAAGTCTGAAGCATTTGAAAAGTTTAAAGAATTCAGAGTTGAAGTAGAGAAACAAACTGGTAAGAGTATTAAGACACTTAGATCTGATCGAGGTGGCTAGTACTTGAACCATGAGTTTCTTAGTTACTTAAAAGAGAATGGAATTCTCTCACAATGGACTCCACCTGGAACTCCACAACATAATGAGGTTTCTGAAAGGAGAAATCGTACTTTATTAGATATGGTACGTTCCATGATGAATTATGCAGTTCTTTCAGTTTCATTTTGGGGATATGCTCTTAACACTACTACTTACCTATTGAACAGAGTTCCATCCAAAACCGTTGACAAGACTCCATATGAGATATGGACTGGTAAAAGACCAAGGTTATCACACTTAAAAATTTGGGGATGTGATGCTTACGCGAAGCGTGCAATGTCTGATAAGCTTGAAGCTAAATCAGATAAATGCATGTTTGTGGGGTATCCAAAAGAAAGTTTTAGATATCAATTTTATTATCCTCTTGAGCAAAAAGTGTTTGTCTCAAGACATGCTATATTCTTAGAAAGAGAATTTATTCTCAAAGAAAGTAGTGGGAGTGATGTGGAACTTAGAGTGGTTCTAGTACCACAAACACACATCCAAATGGAACAAGAACCACAAGTTGATACATTAAATGTCCAATCAATAGTTCAAGAAACAAATAGTCCACAACTGTCTGGAAGGATACGTCATCCGCCTGTTAGATTAGATCTACATGTTGTAAAAGGAAGTGACGATGCTTCAATTATGAACGACAAACCTACTGATTTTAAGGAAGCAATGTCATAAATTGATTCTTTAAAATGGCAAGAAGCTATGAAATCTAAAATGAAATTCATGTACACTAACCAAGTATGGTCTTTGGTGGATGCACCTGAAGGTATAGTACCTATTGGGTGCAAATGAATTTTTAAGAGAAAAACTGACATGGATGGAAATGTACATATGTACAAAGCAAGGTTAGTGGCGAAAGGTTACAAACAAAAACATAGAGTTGATTTTGATGAAACTTTTTCGCCAGTAGCAATGCTTAAATCCATAAGGATTTTATTGGTCATAGTAGCATATCATGATTATGAAATTTGGCAAATGGACGTCAAAATAACATTTCTAAATGGGAATTTGCAAGAGGATGTGTATTTGACACAACCTGGGGGTTTTGAATCCAAAGAATTTCCTGATCAAGTATGCAAGCTGCAAAGGTCCATATATGGACTAAAGCAAGCATTGCGGAGTTGGAATATCTGTTTTGATAAAACAATCAAAGAGTTTGGTTTTATCAAAAATGTAGATGAACCTTATGTTTACAAGAAGGTAAGTGGGAGTGCAGTCGTTTTCTTAATGCTTTATGTGGATGACATATTGCTCATTGGAAATAACATTTCAATGCTCCAGTCTGTTAAGATATGGTTATCTAAGAATTTTTTCATGAAGGATATGAAAAAGCAGCTTATATACTAGGTATACAGATCTATTGAGATAGATCAAAAAGGTTGCTTGGTTTGTCCCAATCCTCATACATAGACAAATTGTTAAAACGGTTTAGCATGGAAAATTCCAAAAGGAGATTTTTTCCTACGTCGCCTGGGATTTCTCTTTCCAAGAGCATGTGTCTTAATACACAAGAAGAAAGAGATATAATGAATGGTGTTCCATACACTTCAGCTATTGGATCGATCATGTATGAGATGCTATGTACAAAACCAGATGTTGCTTATGCTTTGAGCATAACAAGTAGATATCAAGCTAATCCCGGTGAGGGTCAATGGACAGTTGTGAAAAATATCTTGAAGTACTTGAAAATAACTAAAGATATTTTTCTGGTCTATGGAGGAACTGAGCTGAGAGTTTAGAGTTATTCAGATGCTAGTTTCCAGTTTGATCTAGATGATAGTAGATCATAGTCATGGTATAATTTTACTCTTTTTGATAGAGCGGTTAATTGGAAAGGTTCCAAACAACTAACCATCACAGATTCAACAACTGATGCTGAGTATATTGCTCAGCGATCCAAATATGTACTCAAGAAGTTTCATCTGATCCGAGAGATAGTAGAACAAAAGGACATCCAGATAGAGGTTGTTCCCACTGAAGAGAATCTAGTAGATCCTCTCACTAAGCAGTTATCTCAAAAGAGACATGATAGACATATAGATGGTTATGGTATTCGATACATTGGTAATTGACTTTAGTGCAAGTGGGAGATTGATGGTTTATGCCCTTGCAGCCAATTTTGGTTGTAAATTTAATTGTATAAAATTTGTTTCATTCAATGAAATGCATTCTTTATATTTGTGTATTTTTAATTATTTAATTATTAATCATAAAGATAAAATCCCTGGAATAATTATTATGCAATTAGAAATTATAATGTGATTACAATTATGAGATTTGAATTGCATTTTGTATTATTCCTAAAATGTTCCTAGTCATAGTTTCATCAAGACGGGGTATTGATGAGGTGATTAAACTAGCACATATTTGTTTCTTTCTTATGAAGAAAGTAATCGATCTCATATATTAAAGTGTTGAGACACTTAAACAAACATATGATCGCTTATTAGAGAATAAGTTCACTGAACTAACCCAATTATGAGAATCCCGAATGGAACATTACTTATGTGTCTGTGGATTATCTCATTATGATGGTTGTATAATTGATCCTTAGACTTAAGATTACCAAAGTTATCTCATGTACGAATTACTATGTTTTGATACTACTTATATTTTATTCTTGGAATAGTTCAATTCGGTAGTTATTGGATATAAGATTAACTATATGGAGATAATTGAGTAAATCAATAAAGAATTCGTTGTTATAAAGTAATTAGGAAGAATGTTCTGCTGTTCTTGATTAGTAATGATTTTGGAAATTTCTGGCCAGAGTAAATTGAAATTTGGAAAAGTTGTTTTCAAATATCAATTACAAATCATTTACTAATTAGCAAAAACGAATATGATTGGATTATTTAGAGTAGACATGAATTACATACTCTAATTCTAATTGAAACATTAAATGACGAAAGGATTAATTTATACATGATAAACATGCATAGACAAGTTAAGTCAAACCACTTTGACATTCCTAATATTTGAGTGGTCATGACATGTTGCTAGACGTCAATCAGGATCTATGATTATAAATTGTTTAATTAGGGAATTAAAGATAAATTAAAAAGAGTTTTAATTTATCTGAATCTAATTATGAATTAGAATTATAATTTATAATCATGGCCAACATATTAGGAACCTAACGGGTCACACATAAAAAGGTCTATAAAGGAGAAAGTGAAATTTGAATTAAGTTGGACTTAATTGAGAATTTTTAGAAATTTTAAGGGTCAATATGTGATATTTGATCTTATAAGGATTAATTAATAATTATAATTAAAGTTTGACTTTAGTTGTAATTTTAATAAAATCCAAGGATATGAAAAATAAGATTTTTCATATAAAAAGGAAAAATTAGAAAAATGGATGCTAGCACTTCTTACAATTTTTCCTCTCAAATTCGATTTGAGTTTTCTCTAAATAGATCTGTGGATACCGTTAGAGGCCGGACAATTGAACGGCTCGTGGAATTGACAGTTTCGAAGAAACGGAAAATTGTAACAAGAAATCGGAAAAGGTTAGTATAGCTTTGTCAATTTCTTGTTTTATGTTTCTAATTTAATTCTGTTAAAGTTGATTCTGTGGAAAAGAAAATTTTATATTATTTCCATTACGCTTAGATTTGATCTTGCATAATTTTTCCAACAATTTTATGAGCCTATCATTATAAACCTTGTTTTTATAATTTTGTATCCCACAGACTATATAGACATTAATACATTCTTGAATAATTAGTTTATATTTTTTTCTCTAAATTTTGTGGTGTCTTTGTAAATTTTTTATCAAGTTATTTTTTAATAATATAATGAGATATAATTTTAATAATATACAATTTAATAATACATTCGTAACTAATTTTAATCCTAAATTTAATTTACATTCATCATTTAAAAAAATCAGTTAACTAAAGACATTAATACTGTCGGTTGAATTATTGCTCAAGAAGCCAAGTCTACTCCCAAACATGCACGCAAACTGATCGCTATCATACCAACTTGATCAAAACGGCAACTTAAGGTGGGTCACCATCATAACGTTGCTATAAAATGCTTGCGGCAGTTCATCATTTGCTTAATAAACAACAAAAGCACTAGTCGATCACTAGAAATGGCAAGAGCAGAATACCGTACGAGGTTACAAAAAGAAGTGAGTATTATGATAGTATTATTATTACTATTACAATGGTGGAGCTCCCATGGTTGTTTGGACGAGGAGAGAACTGCTCTTTTGCAGCTCCAACATTCCTTCAATTACCCAAACGGCACATCTTGGCCTTCATGGGATATGAATATCGACTGTTGTAATTGGAACGGAGTTGAGTGCGAGTTCACAACAGGGCGAGTCAATGAGCTATATCTTTGGTATTTTAGAGATGAGAGTTTAGGAGAATGGAACTTCAACGCCTCCGTGTTCCTTCCCTTTCAACAACTCAAAAGTCTTGATTTAAGCTACAACAACATTGTTTGCTGCGTAGAGAAAGAAGGTTGTTCATATTTCTGTTATTATCACAATTTAAAATCATCTTCTCATTTATAAGTCAAACTCTGATATAGATTTGACGGATTTTCATATCTTAACAATTTAATTCAATTTATTTTTTTTTAAAAACAAGTTTAAACATGTAAGTATTGCAGGCTTTGAAGGATTGCAAACGCTAAATAATTTGGAGAGCCTTTGTTTGGATGGTAATTATTTGGGCAATAACATTTTATCAATGTTTTATGGATTTCAATCCCTACAAATTTTATCACTGAGGTGGACAGAATTGAGTGGATCAATATATGTAAAAGGTACAATAATTATTTTTTGTTCTTTTCTTATAAATAATAGTTTTATCATATTATTTATTGAAACTAACAAAGTAGTTTAATTTTTAATTATAATAATTGTGAAATTTCTTTAATATCTTTTTTGTTATTTGCTAGATTTGGTCAATATGCCTAACTTAAAGGAGTTATACTTGTTGGGGAATAACATTGAGAAGTTTATTTCTTCTAAAGGTAATAATTTTATTTTTTAAAATCTCTTTTTAATTAAACTTCTTTTTTTATTCTTAAGCTCTTCCTCCTCATTTTTAATTTATCCAAAGAAGTGAATTAATTGAATTGCGTATAAATTGTTTGGGTGAGAGAATTTCTCCAAAAAAAAAAGTGAGAGGCATGAATAGATTAAATATTATTCTAACATAAAATAATGTTATTATTGATGATAGATATCAAAACTCAAAGCAATATAAGTACCCTTGGGCTTGGCTGTGACGTCTATAAGGAAAGCAGCTTCCAACCACAGTCATTAGAAGCATTCCAAAACCTGGCGTCTCTTAGTATGAGATCTATTATATTAAAAGGAGAACTATTTCCACGAGGTAATTAAAAATATCATTAAATTTTGTAATTAAATGTTTTAATTATTTACCTTTTATTAAAACTATGCAGTTGTTAAATTATAATTTTGTCTTAAGATTTATTATTATCCATTTTATGTAGGTCTGAATAAAGTGGAAGAATTGTTCATCTATAATTCAGACATGGATGAAAACTTTCTCCTATCACTTGGAACACTTCAATCTATGAGATCTTTGACCTTGATAAGCATCAACTTTGACACTCACGGCATTCAAAGTAAGTAGCAAAATACTTTCGATTAATCCTACACTTACTTTAGATTAAAATTTTCTTTGTTAATAACTAAGGATAATTAAAAGTTAAATTATTATTTAGAATTCTAAGCATCTTGTTTCTAAGAACATGTAAAATTATCATTCTGAATAATAAATATGTTATTTAAATTTTTTTAAGAAATTAATAAATGATTGTAATTTGAAGAAATGCAAATTTTAATTTTTTTCAACAACTAAAAATTAAGTTATTATCGAAACCTATATATGTATATATATAATATTTTTTGTGGTGTGGTTTTTTAAGTTTCCCCTGTTTCGATAACTTAGAAACGGTTAGATTTGAGTTATAATGTTATGGGCAATGCCTTAAAACCATACCTTACTTTTTTTTAGTTAACTTTAACTTTGAGAAATTATTTTTTCTCTCTCTAATCTCTAATTTTTTTCTCATTTTATTTTTAGAATTATGCAGGTTAAAGAATCTCCAATACCTTGATCTACGAGACAATAATGTTAGTGGCACTTTGCCTACTTGTTTGAGAAATTTGACACTTCTTCAACACTTGGACTTGTCCTTTAATCAATTCTCTGGAAATATATCTGCGTCTTCTTTGAAGAGTCTCACATCCATAGAGTCCCTGTATATTTCTAATAATCAGTTTCAAATTCCAATATCACTCTCTCCATTTTTCAATCATTCTAAACTCAAGTATTTATATGCCGATGGAAACAAGGTGTATGTGGAAAGTGGTGGGGTTGATAATAATTTGACTCCTAAGTTTCAGTTGGAAGAACTTAGCTTGTCCTCTGCATACGGGGAAGGAGGGGTAACATTTCCCAAATTTCTACACCATCAGCACGAATTGAGAATGCTTAATCTTTCCGGTATTCAAATGAGGGGAGTTGGATTTCCAGGTTGGTTACTAGACAATAATACAAATTTGGAAAGCCTTTATTTGAAGAATTGTACTCTTTCAGGAACGTTGCATTTTTCAATTCAGCCTCATAGGTTGAACAACTTGGACATTTCCAACAATCTATTTTATGGTCAAATTCCTACAGACATTCCAAGGTATTTTTCAATGCTACAACGTTTAATCTTGCCCATGAATGATTTCACCGGAAAGATTCCAAATAGCTTATCCAATTGCTCTCTTCTAAGAGTATTGATTATGAGCGACAATAAATTATTTGGCAACATACCAGAGTGGATTGGGTTTATGTCGTCTCTTTCTATCTTGGATCTATCAAACAATAACTTTTCTGGAAGCCTACCCTCAATATTCTTACCTCCACAAGCTTCACACATTCATTTATCCTGTAATAGACTTGAAGGACCTTTTCCCAATGTATTTACCAACCCTTTTGTGTTCACGCTAGATCTCAGTCATAATTATTTAACCGGTGGCATACCAAACTCGATTGAGAATTTGAAAAACTTGAGATATGTTCTACTAAATCATAACAACTTGGAAGGTGAGATTCCAACTTGTCTATGGATGATGATGAATGAATTAAGATTCGTTGATCTTTCCCATAATAGGCTTGGCACTTTCTCAGTCAAACATCCACACAAAAATAGTATCCCCAAAACTTCACTTGGTTGTGAAATAGGTGCAATTGAGGGAATTCTCGAGTTTGGTGTGAAGGAAAACACTTACCAGTTTAGCATATATCGTATGATTGTGATAAACTTCATTGGGTTAGATCTCTCAAGTAACAATTTAACATGTCCAATCCCTTCTCAAATCGGAATCAAAGAAGGTATGAAGACATTGAACCTATCCCGTAATAATTTGATGGGACATATTCCATTCTCATTTTCCAATATGACAGAAGTGGAAAGTTTAGATTTATCCTACAATAACTTGAATGGAACACTTCCTCCTCAGTTGGTACAGTTAAAATCTTTAGAAGTATTCAGTGTGGCTTATAACAATATTTCTGGTAAGACGCCTGAAAGAGTTGCACAATTTGCAACATTTGAAGAACGCAGCTATCGAGGAAATGCTTTTCTCTGTGGGTTACCCCTACCCAATAATTGCACTCCAACAGTTTCGTCATCAACAAAAGAGAGTTCTACAGATGATGATGGTTTCATAGACAAGGAAGCTTTTCAAATAAGTTTTTGGGTTACATTCACCATTATATTGCTGGGAATAGTTTCAGTCTTGTATATAAATCATTACTTGCGACAAGCATGGCTCTACTTCATTGAATTGACGATCACAACATGTTACTACTTTTTAGTGGATCATCTTCGCTTCTTACCCAAATTTGGGAATACATAAGTTTTCTAGTAAAATTTCACTTCTGCTATCATTGTACTTGAATTTTGAATAAGCAAAATGCATCAATTATTCCTACAATACATGTTTCCTCTTATGGTGTTTTTTGCACAATGATTTAACTTCAAATGTATCTATGCTAACTATTACTAAAGGGATATAATCATCAAAGTTGGATAAATTAATTGTTATTAATTTCCTTCAAAGAATTACTTTGTTGTGAAAAATGAACTGAGATTAATAAAACACCATGCATCAATTTCAAGTATTCATGACCACAACTCTTCAAATGGGTAATGATAACTTATGACCAATATAGAGAAATTGATATGAAAACTTCAAATAAGCAAAGAGAACTAGATCAAATCAATGTTCCTTTTTGTAAGTTATACATGCACAAGTAAGAGACGCACATCATAACCAGAAAACAGTCCAGAAGATGCTAGACCATTATGCGTATGCCACTCATGCGATGTATTTGAGAAAATTCTCGTGCAGAGTTTAACAAAGTATCATCACGTTCTTATTCAGCATTAGGCGCTCTTAATCTTGAGTTCATATTCAGCAACAAGTTCTTTCAATCTTGGAGTTGCAGGTCTAGCAAAATGAAGTAAAGAGGATCTGTGACTTCCTCCAAGTTTTCTGTCCACATAGCAACACTATGTGTAGGCACGTGGTGTGTATCAAATGGAAGGATGTATCTTCTGTATGTGTTAAGACTTGAGAGGATAATACTTGGGATTTAGGTTTAAGACTTAAGAGGATAATATTTGGGATTTAGGTTTAGTATTAGCCCAACTGGATTAGCTTCTCCATCAACTTTTTCTCAGCATTGGCGTAACAACAGAAGCAAGAAAGAGATAGCAAAACCAAGAAAGGCCAAGAACCCTAACTCATCAACACAAAATGATATATATTTTTTCATACATAATTGAGACGTGAACACAAAATGACATTATAAATATAAGTTGGTTGAAGTAAATGTGAGTGTGTCCTGAGAGAGAAAGAGACGCAACCTCAAGCATTGGACTATTCTCGGGGATGTTGCCCGGCCGGGCAAAGGCAAAAAAGAAACCTTTAAGGCTTACTCTTACTAAAAATAAGAATAGAACTCACTCTTGTCTCTTGTAAAGAATAAAACAAAACAATATAAGACTTATTTTTGACCCTTGTAAAAACAAAATGAGGCAAAGTAGGACCTAACTTACTCTTGACATTCATAAAAAACAAAACAAAGCACATACTATTAGCTTTCTCCTTTTTTTTAACATATTTTTTAAATTTTTTAAGCTGAATTTTAATGTTAAAAATTAATACAACCGATTAGATTCTTCAATTGTGTCACAACGAGGACTTAAGATAGTCTCTTTAATAATAAAAATATGTTTTTAAAATTTATATATTAATATATTATTGATTTATTGCCCTTATTTTACTTTGCCCTAATAAAACTTTAGGAACGGCTTTTAACACTGTTGTATATGAACAAGTTAAAATCGAAGACATTGGGGTTGCTGGTAATGAATTGATAATATAAATGCAAACAATACCTAAACGCCGCGCAATCCCAGAGGCCGTATTATCATAAGCTCCTCCAAGGATACAGGTAACACTCACATTGTTATAACGAGTGGGAGCGGAGGCATATAAGTGAACAAATGCAGCAGAGTTGCATCCTATCCAGGCGTGTATCTATTCAAACAATTAAACCCTAAATATCGAGTCTATACAAAAGTAATTAATGTAATATAATTAGAGATAACAAATTAAAAAGTTTTTAATTTTATGAAAAATTTAATTTAATATTTTAAATTTTAAATTTTAAATTTAATGATCAATTTTTTTAAAATTTGTATAAATTACGTCAAATTTATATCTCTATCTATATCTCTACTTCTATCTCTATCTCTTTGATTAATTTGTAATAACTTTAGGATATAATAGTCTTTCAATCCTTTAATTTCTTAGAGGAAAATGCTCCTAATAGTAACGTTTTCAAAATCAGCAGATTGAGTTCAATCCGTCAACTCAATCAGCGAATTACTAAACATAATTTATTAAATAATTTAAATTTTTGGTTAATTTTTGAATGCAAAACCTTATTACATAATGATAAAATTTATTATTTTTTATTTAATCCATTTTAAAATTATTTTATGATTTATTATTAAGATATTTATAATTTATTAAATAAATATACACTTTTTAATAATTATTACTTGATATATTTATAATTTATTAAATAAATGTAGCAGAAGGGCTTTTACTTGCGTCCAAACGTTGAGGGTTTCATTGTGCCAAAGAAAAATGCTAAAAATGCTATACAAATATTTGTCCAATCCCAACATCACTACAAGAGCATGACTTTGCAAGGTAATACTTCAGTTGGGAAAAGGAACAAGTAAATATCTTAGGAGATGTCTGTGGAGTGAAGATCTTGCACAAATTTGAATTTAATAAAATAACTTGGCACCTTCGTCTAATCCTTGATGCATCCTAATTTCCCCAAGGCATCCCGGACATCGGAGCTTTACTTGTTTGGACGACAATGGGGCTATCAGATGGAATGACATCTGAGAGAGGGTGGCTTAGGTTGCTGTGGAGTTAATCATTTGCAGTACAAAACCCCTTCAATATTATGCTTTTGTGCAGCCCACCAAGTAATCCTTCATAATCTGTGTCCCCAGATTCCCCAACAAAAACCACCATATTCGCCAATTCTACACCCCACCTAACATATAAGTACCTGAAATGAGTTTCAGGTTGTTAGATAACCTTGAATAGCACAGAGATGACATTTCCTACATTCAAGAATATGCCCAAGCAAACCTCCATACATTACAATAACTGCAAACCAGATAGATGACTTATTAGTAATACACTCTCTTTAAAAGCTTTCAATTTGCGCTGCATTCATTTACTCAAGTTAAATGGCATTTCATCAATACCATCGATTACCCATAAGCAGAAGATGAGAGCAGAAAGGAGAAAAAAAGAAATAAAATAAACTTGTGAGCAATGCAAATCCAATTTGCTTTAGGATTGATCAATCTGTGTCTCTTTGATATTACCAGGAATTATGCAAGTTGGATAATCTTTTAATCGTGTGGCAATTCCAAAATGGATTGAAAATTTTAACGGGTTGAGAAATGTTTCACAGAATCATAACATTTTTGAGGATGAAACTGTTGGAATTATGCCCATGACCCAATCGTTATGTAATAGATTGAACACTTTCGTTTTGTAATTATTAATTTTGATT
>JAOQMQ010100347.1:0-15184 GCA_027563845.1 Erythroxylum subrotundum | reverse complement strand
ATGTGTAGGTAAAACCAAACCATTCCAATACACATGTGACCATCTACAATTAGTGGCACACCATATTATTTCTATCTGTTATAACAAACATTTAATTTTTCATTGGGAGCGTTAAAGTGGGTTGACATTTGAAAATGGTCCAACTGAAGTTATTAGATATTTTAAATTTAAAAAATAATAATATTTTTCAAAAAATTTAAATATTTTTCTAACATCATTTTGATACTGTTTATAATCTAATATTAATAAAATAATATTTATCACACTTTAAATATAAATAAAGTTATAAAATATGATAAATATTTATTTAAATTAATTATAAAAATTAATTCAATATTTTGTTAAATTTAAATTGTTTAATCGTAACATCATTTGAAAAAAAAAGAGAACACCATGGAGCACCCGAACCGTTAACTGAAACGGGTAGGAATCCGTATTTCCCTACTGACTTTGGTTTTGAACTCTGAATAAAAAACAAGTTGTCGCTGAAAAGACTAAAGAGAGAGGGAGAGCCATGGAAACGACAACGATCCCGATACTGTTGGACACTTACAAATTAGGGTTTATCGGGGCCGGAAAAATGGCGGAGAGTATAGCAAAAGGGGTTGTCCAAGCCGGCGTCTTGCCTCCTTCACGCATCATCACGGCCGATCACTCCAATCCCTCGCGCCGATCCGCCTTCCAGTCCCTCGGCGTAAATGTTCTCTCTAGCAATCGCCAAGTACGTTCATGTTTGATCTCTCCTCTGAGCTGGGAGTATTATGTATACACACACGTAGCTCATTATTGTAGATGATTATTTGATTGAAATGCAGATGTTAAAAAGTTTTAAACTTTGTTGTTTTTTCTTAAAATTCATGTGGAATCGGTGCTTTGCAAAGGATTAATTATAATAGCTGTTGAAACTTTTTGTTCATCTTAGCAGTTCCATGCACAAGAACACACTGGGGAACTTTTTTTTTTTTTTGGATAAAACACACTGGGGAACTTGTAGGGAAGAAAAAGTTACAATCTTTATTTTGTTTTGTTTTGTTGTTCTATAGTTTCTGGTTGTTGATTTTATGAGTTTATTGGTTTGGAGAGCGTATTGGTGTTACTGATGTTGATAGTGAGTTGTAACCCAGTTCATGATTGGATTTTGAACAGGTAGTGGAAGGTAGTGACGTAGTTGTATTCTCATTGAAGCCCCAAGTTGGTAATAACTCATACTGCTTTGATTCCTTTTAACTTCATTGTAAAACCATATGTTTGCAGTGAATTAGTTGCTTGATGGATTTATTATGAATATGTTACGCATCATGTGCTATGCTTCAATTTCTCACTTTGACTTCAGGGTTTGCAATTCACCATTCTGACTTTGTCTCTTTCTTTTCGTGGGGTTGGTCAGTTAAAGATGTGGTTGTGCAATTGAGTCCGCAGCTTACAAAGAACAAACTTTTGGTTTCAGTTGCAGCTGGACTAAAGCTGAAGGATTTGCAGGTCTGTAATCCTGACTCTTGACTATTGTATGTTTGACCAAACTGTGGCATGTTCTCCATCATCGCTAACTTTATGTAATATGATCACATGAAGACAAGTCTTAGTGATTGTTAGTTCTCTTTTCTAGTGCTACATGCACTAGTATATTTTTGTAATAACACTATGCCTTAGTATTTCTTCGAATATGACATTATTGTTGTTTCGTTTAGGAGTGGGCTGGCAGCAGTCGGTTCATTAGGGTGATGCCAAATAATCCTATTGAAGTAGGAGTGGGAGCTGCAGGTACATTTTCTGTTTTCTTTTTTGCAAATTTTGATTAATGCGAAGATGCTATTTCATCATCCTTAGTGAGGAAGGTTCTTTACACATAGCATATCTATATATGTATTAAAGTTTGTAGAAGTTGCAAAAAACTTGCGGTGTCTGATTTCTGTGTTTCATATAGTTATGTGTTTGGGTGGTGCTGCTACTGAAGAAGATGCAGAATTAATTTCTAAATTATTTGGATCTGTTGGCAAGATATGGAGAGCTGATGAGAAGTTATTTGATGCAGTCTGTGGCCTGAGGTATGATGAATCTGTCACGAGATTCCAACTATTCATTTTGTTTCAAACATTGGGATCTTTTAAAAGTTTCACGAGATAGCTAAACCAGCATTTGCTATATCCCTCTTATCTGGGAAGATAAATCTCTTTAACATGACTTATAATGGTCTATGAAATTTGACACATTTTTCTTGACGAAACTATTCAGTGGTAGTGGTCCAGCGTACTTGTACTTAGCCATGGAAGCTTTAGCTGATGGTGGAGTCGCTGCAGGTCTACCACGAGAACTTGCATTAGGACTAGCTTCACAAACTGTAAGTAATACTTCTGGAAACAGATACTTGATACTTTTGTGATATAAGGATATTGTATTTAGCTTTTGAGTTGTGTCCCAATCGTACTTGCTTCAATTCATTCAAAGAAAGAAAATGCTAGAAGTTTAACAACATTGATGAAAACTCAAAATCTTAACACTGCGCCCAATAAGTAGCTTTTAAAACAATTAATTGAGATACTTTTGCTTGAATTATGGACTTTGTATATTTGCTTCACTAGTATGGAAGGTTAAAATAGAAGGGACAAATGACGGCTGATATTTGATTTATCTTAAAAATTTCATTGCATTATAGAAAACTATTTTTAGAGAGAAAAAAGATGCAGTATCCGTTTAACCCTTGTGACAGCATACACTTTTTTAGAAATGCTGAACATATCATTGATTGCCTAGCCTTAAAAGGCTTGTTACGGTTGGGTTCCAGAACTGCTTTAAATGTGCAACCAAGCTGTTCAATCTCTTATGCATCTATTCAAACAAACATGCCAATAGTGTTCAGATGCTCAATTAGTCCTTTAAGTCCCACAAAATACCTTAACGACCAAAATGCACATCTTGCATTGAGATTGCAAATCATATCATTATTATGAAGGTAGGTTGCCTATTTGCCACATGACTATGGCTTAGGCGACCCAGCTAAGAGAATTTTGCTGCAATTCAGTTCTGATGGTCATCTATATATTTGCTAAATTTAATTCCTAATGGTACTTGACATGTGAAGAACTTTTAGCTGGCTTAAAATCCCATATTATAGTATTGGGCATTATGTTTTGTCTGTCAGGTTTTAGGAGCAGCATCTATGGCCACAAAAACTGGGAAGCATCCAGCCCAGCTTAAAGATGATGTTACATCTCCTGGGGGAACCACTATCGCCGGTTACTACGAATTGGAGAAGGGTGGGTTTCGCGGTGTGTTGATGAATGCCGTTCTTGCTGCCGCTAAACGTAGCAGTGAACTTTCCCAGCTCTAAGATATTTTTGTTCCGATGTAAACCTAGTTTTCTAACTAATAATGGTGGCAATGTAATAGCCTCGGTAGTATTAGGGGATTAGCACTTGCTGGATATTACATGCACTCGATAATGTATTCAATACGTGCTTAAATGGTAGCAGCTACGGTTTAGATCGATATTAAAATAGAAAGATACGAAGCAGCAAAAGCCGTGATTCACGTTCCTTGAGGAGCATGTTTTCGAGCTTAAGTTTTTAGGAACAAGTAAACTACAAAAAGTGAAGATAAAAGTTTAATGCTATTCCATCCATTCTTGGAGAAGCTGTCAAATTTGGGGTGTCAAGCAACGTCAGGATTCTTAGTTCACTTTAGGTGTTTCAGTTGTTATAAATTCACCAGTTCGGTTATGAGCATGTTCATAGCATAAGTAGTCTTGTTTAGTTTGTGGAGTAATAAAAAATGACGGCATCTGATGCAGTAAGTGAGGTGAGCATCGTGATCCACAATGATGGTAACTCATCTTCTCCGGTTGATCTCAGCAAAGAAGATGAATGGTGGGGATCTATGAGGAGAATTGAAGAAGAATAGAAGCCACAACAAAGTTCCATGATTCGAAGGGTTCCTGAGATTCTTTGCCAGAAGAAATCTAGCAGGAAGGCCAGATGTTACAATCCATTTGTGGTCTTCATTGACCCTTATCATCACGACCAACCTGATCTTCAGGAGGCGGAAAGGCTGAAGATTCCATTGGCACGTCAGTATGTGAAAGATTGTAACAGATCACTTGAAGAGGTGTATGGTCAGGTAGAGGAGGTTTCGATTCATGCCAGGAGATGCTATCCTAATGATGCAACAAGTAAATTTGATGATACCAAGTTCACAAGGATGATGTTTCTTGATGGTTGCTTCATTATGCAATTTCTGGTTAGCGTCTTCAAGGGAGAATCCATGAAGGACCTGAAAACAAATCTTGTAGTTTTTGTGTAGAGGGACTTGTTCCTGCTAGAGAACCAGCTTCCTTACTAGGTTCTGCGGGCATTGATGAGTTTAAGATTCAATGAGACAGAGAGAAAGTTGATGATTAATTGTTTCATTTCTGCGACGCGTGGGCTCAGCAATCGACATCCTTCATTGATCGAAAGGGTTGCAAGGAAGTTAATTTTCAAAGCAAAACCAGCAGGAATGGAACTGCCGAATGAACCTGACAATCATGTTCATCTTTTTGACATTTTTCATTTTGGCTTCATCAATAAGATTGATCTAATGGGACGTCACAACAAATGTAAAGCTCGTTATTGGTATTCTTATCCTGCAGCCAAGTAGCTTAAGGCAATGGGAATCCATTTCAAGTCGAGTAATGAAGATCGTTTCACAGACATTAGGTTCAGGGGATTTCTGACTGCTGGAGTACTCACTCTTCCCAGGATAATTCTTGATGACACCACCATATCCATGCTCTTGAACTTGGTAGCTTATGATGCCTGTCCTGATATACTTGACGATTTTGGGATCACATCCTACATCTACTTCATGGATTCCATGATCGATGAAGCTCGAGATGTGGAGGAGCATAGGAAAAACCGCACAATCTACAATATGCTTGCAAATGATCATCAATCTGCAGAACTTTTCAATGACGTTGCCAAGGATTTGGTTCCAAGTCCATGTGCTTTCATTGATGTTAAGGAACGAATCGAAACGCATTACAAGAACAAGTTCAAGACCAACATATCGGAGTGGCTTAACAGTCACTTCGAAATCCCCTGGACTCTGATAGCTTTACTTGTAACTTTTGCAATTCTCTTATCTTTTGTTCAGACTTATCTGGCTTGGGTAGATTTCTGTTTAGGCGACAACCACTCCCACTTTTGGTGTCCCTTTTAACACGTACCTCACTGTTTGGTTTTACTTCTATTTACTTTTCGCTCTTGATTCATGATTAATTCGAGCTCGAATTTTTCTTCTTAACTCCCGAAACATCAAAGAGATTCTCTTTCATTATATTCCATGTATTTAGAAGTGTGCCTGGCATGAGCAGATTGTTTAATGTGTTTTATGTTGGTGACAAAATTTTCCCTTTATTTTTCTTTTTTCTTTTAGTCACATTTTGAAAATATCACAAAATCAGGCACGATTTGTTCGTTAACTTTATAATCTAATGTAATTTCGATGTGTTTGGTATTCCATAAAATAAAGAGTCGGATGGCTTTTCATAGTCATGATGGTGACAATATGGTTTTGGTAACGGTATCATCTGTTTATATATCTTTTATACATAAAAAAAGAAACGAGAAAAGTCTTTCTTTATACATCAAATTAAATAATAACTGTATTCTTAAATAAGGTTAATAAATTTTAAAAAGATAATTAGTGAATTTATTATTTATATCAATTCATGTAAATTTTTATTAAAGAATAGAAAGTAAACATAAGGAAAATTTCTACAATATGCTTGCAAATGATCATCACGCTACAGAACTTTTTAATGATCCCTGTGCTTTCATTGATGTTAAGGAAAAAATCGAAAGGCATTACAAGAACAAGTTCAAGATCGTCATATCTGACTGGCTTAACAATCACTTCGATAGCTCTTGGACTCTCGTAGCCTAACACATTACAAGCACGATAATTCGCAAAACAAGAATCAATAGCTACGAATTAATTTTATTGAATAAAACTCAGAATCAAATCATATAGAAATTTGAAAACTACTACAAATCTTTGAAACCTAACAAGAAATCTACTCAATCATATTCATGTTCAACAGATTAAATATTAAATCAAGAAAAATAAACATTAAAGGAGTGAGAAACGAAGAACTCTGGTGAGTCTTGAGCATAGACGGCAAAAACCAAATCTGGAAAATGTTCTCCCAGCTTCGGCGTCCTTCGCGTGTCCCCTTGGAGCCGCGTTAAAATCCTTCAACTGCGTCAAGCCTTCTGCGTGAGACCTCCACTGTCGTGCGTTCTCTACTGGTTGCCGCTACTCAAAATTTTGCCCCCTCTATTCTGCCGCTCTCGTCAACGCCCCTCTAATAATAATCCTCTCTCATTAATAAAACCTAATTGTTAATTGAATTCCCCACTCTGTTGCCGCTAGCTTTTTCGTATTTGCCGTGTGCGTTCTTTTCAATTAAAAATAGCCTAAACATCCAACGTCTTCTGCCTTCCAAAACACTGCCGTTTTGCTTTTTTTTTGTGTCATGTGCTGCGTCTGCGTCTTGGCTTGCTCCTTTATGCTGTCGTTTTTGGTTCCTTTTATTCACCTGCTGTAGTCAACTTTTTAGGTCTAATTTGAAAATAAATTTTATACTTTCCACAAGAAATTAGAAAAATAAAATAAATAATAAACTTAATGAAAATAAATAAATTAACCTAAAAATGCTACTAAAATGAATGAATAAATATGCAAAATAAATACAAATATGCCTAAGTCTTTATATGAATTGGACTAAACATGCAAGTACGAGCTTGCGGATTGCATTGTTAACTTGATAAGAGATGTCCTGATCATGGCACATGGGAAGCACGAAGGCATGTGTCTGGCAACGAGAAGGCGATGGAATATTTAGCTGATGTGTGTTATTTTGGGATGATTGTCAGTTGGGCTTTAATTAGTGGCTGTAATTATTTTAGTTTCCTTGTATTAGGATTGTAAATTGTAGCTCTTACTATTTTGGTAATATAATTTCTTAAAATTTCAAAAAAAAACATGTGGGTACTTATTAGATAATAAGTTCACTGAACTGACCCAATCATGAGAATTCTGAATGAAACATTACTTTTGTGTTTGTGAATTATCTCATTATGATGGATGTATAATTAATCCTTAGATTTGAGATTACCAAAGTTATCTTAAGTAGGAATTACTATGTTTTGATGCTACTTATGTTATATTCTTATAGTAGTTCAATTCGGTAGTTATTAGATATAGTATGAACTATGTGGAGATAGTTGAATAAATCAATAAAGAATTCGTTATCCTAAAATAATCAGGAAGAATATTCTACTGTCCTTGATTAGTAATGATTTTGGGAATCTTTGGCCAGAGTAAAATAAAATTTGGAAAAGTTGTTTTCAAATATCAATTATAAATCATTTACTAATTAGCAGGAACGAACATGATTGGACTATTTAGAGTAGACATGAGTTCCAATTGGAACATTAGATGGCGAAATGATTAATTTATACTTATAGTCATGCATAGACAGGATAAGTCAAACCACTTTGACATTCCTAATATTTGGGTGGTCATAAGATGTTGCTAGACTTCAATCATGATCTATGATTATAGATTGTTTAATTAGAGAATTAAAGATAAATTAAAAGGAGTTTTAATTTATCTGATTCTAATTATGAATTAGAATTATAATTTATAATCATGACCAACATATTAGGAACCTAATAGGTCACACATAAAAAGGTTTATAAAATAGAAAGTGAAATTTGAATTAAGTTGGACTTAATTGAGAAGTTTTAGAAACTTTAAGGATCAATATATGATATTTGATCTTATAAGGATTAATTCATAATTATGACTAAAGTTTGACTTTAGTTGTAATTTTAATAAAATTCAAGAACATAAAAAATAAGAATTTTCATATAAAAGGAAAAATTAGAAAAATTGGGAGCTAGCACTTCGTATATTTTTTCTTCTCAAATTAGATTTGAGTTTCTCCGAATAGATCTGTAGATACCATTAGAGGTCAGACAATTAAATGGCTCGTGGATTGATGGATTCAAAGAAATAGGAAATTATAACAAGAAATCGAAACAGGTTAGTATAGCTTTGTCAATTTCTTGTTTTATGTTTCTAATTAAATTTTGTTAAAGTTGATTCTATAAAAAATTTTAAATTCATTCCGTTAACACAGTTCTTGCGTTAACGGAAGTGCAATAAATTTAATCTTGCGTTATTTTTCTGATAGTTAACACAGTTCGGCACACCTTGCCTATGTCTGTGGAGCCCATACTCAGCTTAATCAATTTCACAAAAGTGCAATAAATTTACACAAGGCCTCATTGAGTCAACACCACTAAATCCTTGTAACTATCTCTCAACCTCACTTCCCGTGAAAGATTTTCACATCTAATAACACAATAGACTCGTGTTAACCTCGACGGAGGATTTTTCTAAACAACTTTTAATCGAAGGCAATTAAACAACCAACTTAAGTAATCAATTAACTAAGAACAAAACAATGATACACTTAAGATAAAAGAAAATAACAGCTTTCTGAAATAGATTTGAAAGTCGTCTACACACTAAACTAATTCACCGCTATAGCACACCCAACTATTAATCCTTGGCAGAACACCCATGCACCACATTCAATGTCCCGGTCGTGAGCCACAATGAAAAATCAACACCCAGCCAAGACAAATAGTCAATCAACACTTATAGCAACCAATCAACCAAGTTTTTCAACGTGTACCAATCCATAGAACAACCAATCACCGTATAACTTCATGAGAGAATTCGATGCTTCAAACTCAGCTGTATACTCCACACAAAAAAAACACTTACGTTTAGCAATTTTTCACACGAAAACCTTTAACACCATTCATCCAGAATTCTAGTCGTGCACCACCAACAGAGAACACAGACGGCACAAGACAGATGCATTACACCCACAAATCAAAACAGTCATATGTCAGCAACACAGAACACCCATAATCACTTAAGCTATTTTTCAAAAAAAAAAATTTACGCACCCACCAAAGAGCACTAAAGATAGCTGTCAATTAACACACCAAAATCCCACACCACTAAGACCAATGTCCATTTGAAAACCTTTAGCCATGCTTCAGAAATTCCAGCGGTACCCTCAACACTCACACATGTGATCACCACAATACATCTGAAGATAGACTCCAATTCAGTATATAATTTTTTTACAACTATAAGATTATCCACCGTGGCTTTTTAAATCCAAGTTAAACAACAATAATATCTTATATGTCCAATTAATAAATAAAATACCAAAACTATTAAAAATATATATACCATATTTCTTAACAATTATCTCCCACTTTGATTAGTTGAGTGTAACCAGCAATGGGAGCTCCTGGAGAAGTAACTTTTGAGCAAGAGCTGTCTGCAAAGAGGAGAGTAATCAGAAGAATGTGAAATGCTGAGCATAGTGATATATAAAGCTTTTGGTTCATCTTCTTCGACGTCGTCCTGCGACGAATTGTGGAATCACATGAATATTGGGATCGTAGATGGGACTAAGAAAAAACGTCGCATGATTCACAGTCCTCGAACTATTTCGGCAGAAAGAATCACGCAAGGGTTGTTTTGATCCTATAGTTGTTTTTATAGGTCCTTATCATCATGGAAACAACGAGCTTCAAGAGGTGGAGAAGCTGAAGGATTCTATGGCGCTTCAGTTCATCGAAGGGTGTACATTGCAGTTTTTTACCATTTACTCTGAGGTGGAACAAATCTCTGCTTCTGCTAGAAAATACTATCCCGAGGAGACAGTGTCGAGGTTCGGCAAGAATGCATTCACCGAACTGATGCTCATCGACGGATGTTTCGTTCTCCAATTCATCGACAACTTCATGAACAAACATAAAGTAGAGCACATGAAAAGCAATATTGCAGCTTTTGTTAGAAGGGACTTGATGTTGCTCGAGAACCAACTTCCTTATATAGTGCTAGAGAAGCTAATAAGGCTCCGGGGAAATGTTGGAGATGAATTAATTGACAAATTCATCAGAAGCATTCGCGATGTTTCGCAGCCTCCACCCAGGCCGACCTTGGGCGGCGGCTATCATCTTCGTAAATAGTAAAAATAAAAATAAAATAAAGTAAATTAAAGCTTATTTTTATTTTCTTAAAAAATAAAATGAAGTAAAATAAAACTCTTGATTTTATAAAGAACAATAAAAGACTCATTTTATTTTATTTATTCTTTATAAGAGCAAAAAAATAGGCAAAAATAGGAGACCATTTTTTGACTTAGGACCTATAAAATACTAAGAATGACTCTGCCTCCACCGTAAAGCTGCATAAGAGCTATTGCCGAGTTTTTTGATAAATGTTATCCAAAACTCAAAGACCCATCGAGTATATATATGCAACAATGGAGTAGTAAATCAAAATAACCAGCAAAACCCACCCGAAGAACCCAATAATAAGGAGCAACCCTTCATCTTCTTGATATTTTCCAGAGTAAATACATCAACAAAAAAGATCTGAGCAAAAAGGCTTTCAAAGAAACAGACCGTGATTGGTATTCATATCCTGCAGCCAACGATCTTAGGACATTGGGAATTCATATTCTTTTCAGTGCTTTTTTTGGTCGTCAATGATATCTTAATTGGATCCTGTTGCCTGTTAACTTTGTGTGTCCTGCCTCCTAATTTTCCTAAAAACTTCTAAAGACGCATCAAAATTTTGTATAGGATTGATAATGGGTCAGACCCAAAACCTCCTTAGCCTTAGAGCTTGAGCCATACTAATTTTTAATCTTGAGTTTGAACCTAATTAAATTGGCTTGGATCATTCATTTCTAACCAATAATAATTTGCCACGATTAATCAAACTTGAAGAAATTTGTCAAGGTTAAGTCCAAATTCGAACTCAGGTTTTATTAAACTTGACTTGAGTTATTGAGCTCGACTAATTTATCATAATTGGTTGGATTTGAAAATTTTTGTTAAGGTTGAGCTCTATACCGGCCCTAAACTTGATCAAACCTAACTTTAAATCATTGATTTCTACTTTATTTATCTCAAACCTTACTAATTTGACATGATAAGTTAAATTCGAAAAAATTTGTTAATTTCAAACTTAAATCTGAGTTAGGTTATTGACTTTAGTATTTTTGACTAATTTATCAGTCAATTATATTTGAAAAATTTGGTCAAATTAGAGTCTCGATTAAATTAAACTAAATATTTTAATTAGTTAATTTTGAATATAAATGAACTAATTTTTTTAACTTACCATCCTTCCACTTACTAATTACCCACACTAAAGCATAGGTAGGCATGGGATAACAGTTCGTATCAACAATGAGTTAGGATGAGGTTCATGTTGGTGTGAACATGATCTAAATATTTTTACAATAAACCCAGTGGGTTGGCGTAGGTGGTACATGCCTTTGTTGCTTAACCAAGTGGTTGGGGGTTCGATTCCCACTCTTAGGAATGCAACCTACTCCTGGGCCAGCTGTAGCCCTCCCTTGTTGGAGATGTTCCCGCAGCGAAAGAATTAGTCACTGATTCCGTCGGTGGATACCCTGGGACACCAAAAAAAAAATATTTTTACAATAAGTTTAAAAAAAGTTTAATGTTCAACTAAAAATTTTGATAGAAGTGAAGAATTAATGACTCTATTAATGTCAATTAGATGATCTTTATTAGTAATAACTAATACATACGAGTATTGACTGTTACTCTGAGTCTTTGTTAATAACTAATAAGTACGAGTATGACTATTACTCAGCTCAAACAACTCAGCTCGTTTGAGTACGTGTGTTCAGCTTGTCCTTGTCTATCAACTCATTTAAGTACGCGGGGCAGCATGTTATTTAGTACAAAAATTGAGATTTAGGAGGGTATATTTCATATATCTTTGAAATTTTTAAAGAAACTTTTTTCTTTCCAATTCTATCACACAATCTAATTAATATAATATTTTTCAAAATTTATATTTATATTTATATCTTTATATTTTAATTGCAAATTTTGTTTTAAATTTATTATTATTAAAAATGGATTACTATTTTTATCCTTTAAAAATACTTTAATTTAAAATTTAAAATTATTTCTGTAAAAAACTAATTAATATTTTTATCATGAATTTGTTTAATAAAATGAATTATCAATTAATATATATAAGTAATTTTGCTTAATATAATTTAAGAATGTGTTAAAAATAATATTTAAACTATAAAGAAACATGTTTAAAGGATATTAAAAAATAAGTTAGAATAAAGTTATAGTCATTTCTATTTATTTTATTTAAATATACTTCAATTTTTTCGAATATTTAAATAAATGATAATAAAGAAATATAATTTTTCTTTTAAATTTTTTATTAGATTCAACCTTAGTTTAAATTATTATTAGTACACTTTTTATTTTATACTATATTTTTACTTATTTTTATAATTTTTATTTCTTATTTATTATATATCAATTTTACAATAATTTAATATCGATTAAACATCCGAATCTTTATTTTATTTTTCCTGTTTCAATATCCTATAACATTGGTAATAGTCATAGACAAATCCCAAGAACTCCGAATGAAGATTTTTGGTCATGCATTTTGTGTACATAACAGTGTCCTAAAGATATCAACAATGTGAGGTGCTATTTATAGCTTTGTCATACTCATTTACTTGCGAACTTATTTTTCAACTACTCATTAATTTTGTTGACATTTTTTCAACACTCTCTGTAACTTTTCGATATAAAACAATGCAGCTCCGTGGATGATGAAGCAGGTAAAAGAATCAGATTGGAAATAGAAGTAATAGATTCAGAAAAAAGAAAAATAAAGTGAAAGACCCTGAAATCTTTGCATGCAAATATCAGAATTGTCGGGACTCTATGCTTGGCAAACAAGGTAAGATTGCTTGTGTCTAGTTCAGGAGCTACCACAAGCTGGGATAGTTCGTAGGGAATCAACTGTTCCGTACTATAAATTCTGATGTTTTTACCTGCAACCTGGAGAAAATATCATCTCACTTTGATTAGTTGAGTGTACCCAGTCATGACAGCTCCTGGATGTTACCATATATAGATAACATTATTTTGTTACAAATGTTGTATATTTGCTCATATTGTACAGCTATAATTGGAGATAAATCAGCTTGTAACAGTGCCGATAATTATTTTTTAGATTGCACAGTTATAGCTATAATCACGATGTATATCCATCTATTTATTTAAATAAAAGTCGAGAGAATATCATAGGGTATTTAACCAAAATTTCTCTCTTTCTCTGTCAAGTCTATCATGGCATTAGAGCTAATCGTTTAGAAGTGCTATTTTAGTATTTTGTGGAAGCATCTTGGAATTTTTTTATTGCAATCTCTACTTGGGTATTTGGTGTGACTGCTTCAGAAATTTCTTATTCATTTGTGACTTGCTTTCGTTGTTTTTTTGAAATGGTTGGTGGCAAATTTGACCTTGAATTTTGTGTTAAGTTTACTGGAAAGAATTATGCAACATGGAATTTCAATTCCAACTGTATGTTACTGGAAAGAAGCTATGGGAACATATCGATCGGACTATTCCAACTCCAACATATGCTACTCAATTGGCTCAATGGAAAATTAAGGATGCTTGGGTGATGTCCTGAATTACTGGTTCTTGTGATTCTCAAATTATTCTTAATTTGTGCCCATACAAAACTGTTAAAGCTATGTGGGAATATCTAAAAAAGGTTTATTATCAAAGGAATTCAGCTAGAAGATTTCAATTGGAGAGCGAGATTGCAAATTATACTCAAGGAAGTCGGTCTACTTAAGAGTATTTTTCTGGTTTTCAGAATTTATGGACTGAATTTTCTGACATTGTTTGTCCTACTGTGTCCCAAGATTCTCTCTATGATACATTAGTTGTTCTTGAAATTAGTAAGCGTGATCAATTTCTAATGAAGTTGAGATCAGATTTTGAGAATGCTCGCTCTAATTTAATGAATTGTCATCCTCCTCCTATCTTGAATGAGTGCTTTGGTGAATTAATTCGTGAAGAACAACGTCTTCTTAAGCAAGCTCATCTTGAACATGAGAAGTTTACTACAACACCAATGACTTTCGTACCTCACGCAAGAGGCAAAGATAGAGACATGAGCAAGGTTCAATGTTTTAGTTGCAAAAACTGTGATCATATAGCTGTAAATTGTACCAAAAAATTTTGCAATTATTGTAAAAAATCAGGACACATCATCAAAGACTGTGTGATGCGTACTTAAAATCGTCAACACACTGCTTTTCAAGCGACTACATGTAGCGCCGGGACACCCGGAGGTCATTCCGACACATACCCGAAGATAAGGGTACGCTACGTTCGATCACTACATTCACTTCAAATGACATGGTATCAAATCTACTTAAAACATCATACGAAGATCACAATATTTTAAAATCAACTTTTTCCTTATTTCATTGCACAAAAATCGAAATCTACATTGTATCTTTCAACATTGTCCATACATACATCATCAGAAACCTATTACAAAAGTATTACACAAATGAGGAAAGTACATCAAAACTATCTAAGCCACTCAAAAACCCCAGCTGACCGACCTTTGAGCTATGACTTCTTTTGCCAAAACACAATTTACAAGGCAGTAGAGCCCCTTAGTAGCTAGAGTCGTCTCTCGGTCTTGAAAAGGCAACATTGCAATTTTGTTGAGTTTTGCGAGCTCAATGAGTGAACTATCATTGATGAATTCACCGGATCTTATACACATATCATATAACATGGTATCTCATATGATCACACAGTTCACTATAGCGAACAACTCATATCAATTTGTCACTCATTTCCACTTTACAAATCATTAAAAGAAATTCAGTCTTATAATGCTATATGCATGAGACTCACATTCATTCTTATTGTTGTGACCGAGGGCCTATCACGTATTTCTACAAATACTGGCCCATAGGGCTGAGTCAGAACAGAGTTCACGGAACAAAGCTCTACGTGCAGAATCAGAATTCACGGAGCAAAGCTCAACGTGGAAGCGCTTCAAACTAGCTCCTCAAGTCACAATGCCTTTATCTTAATATGCATTTTATGAAATGGATCAAATACATATGTGTCATATACCACAATCACATATGGTGCTCAAACAAAGCTCATAATTGTCGGACCTAAGTCTGACATTCAACATTCGTTAAGGATTT
>JAOQMQ010100307.1:0-15192 GCA_027563845.1 Erythroxylum subrotundum | reverse complement strand
AAACTTTGTTACAACAAAAATTCCAGCATTTTGGTTTTCATAAAACCTAAACTTTGCCAATACACCAAAGGATACACCGAAACCATTACCTAGTCTTTTCTTCGATCAATGGTTGCTCCATCTTCAATATTACAGAAATTTGTACATTACAAAATCAAAAAAAACAGAAAAATGAAGCCAAGGAGGAAACATGACGATGATAGGCCACCCTTTTTGTTACAAACAACAAAAAGAAAACTTACAAGGTAAAACTATATTCCATGGACAACCAAAAGAGCCAAACATACACCATATATTTTCTAACACATAAAAATATGCAGCATACAAATTTAATTGCCAACCCATGCATCACATATAAGAACCGAAATCATGCATAATAAAATGGCTCTGATACCAATTGTTGGATCGAAAATAAAAGCATGTGAGATTTGGCTAAAACGGTAGATTTCAAAACTTTTTCCGAAATCAAAACGCAGCAGAAACAAAATAACCAATTCATTATGTTTCAGCCATATATGATACAGTATAAGGCAAAATAATTAACATAAGAACAAGATGGAAATTATCCCGACTCCTTGCTACAGCTTTGACTCTTCACTTTTGTATCCTCTCCTTGTCAATGTATCCTCTCCTCGTTATTGTATCCTCGACCAATCCGATCTACCACTTCTTCTTCTTGGACAACTTGGTTAACAAGATCCTTTGGTGGGAAAGGAGAAGAAATATTTTGAGGAGATTTTTCTTAGTTGAAAGAAGCCAAAATGAGACTCTTATCATTCAAGTTTCGGTTAGGCTATCCAAGAGAGGAGAGAATGAGTCAAAAAATGCAAGAACCCCTTATTCTCTCCTTCTCAATTTTGGTTAAACATGAAAGAAAGAAGTGTTATGCATCCAATGCATCACTTCATTCTTTAATCAATCATAAAGAAGGCAATAAATAAGACTCTTCTCATTTATTCCAAGATGACTATATAAAAAGACCAATAACCTACCCTCTCATTTTCAGTTATGATATGAAAGAAGGGAGAGAGTACATCAAATGCACCTCCTCCTTCTTTAATTAAATGAATGCTAAAAGGCATGTCATCATTAAAAGAAAACCATTAAACCATTTAATGATAAGATCATTATTCCATTTAATGATGATAAAGCATGATAAAAATCATCTTAAATTTAGCAATTCAATGCTAAATGTGCAGCTACACATTTAGCTATAAAACACCGAAATATGCCCTCCTTTTTTCTTCAATAACTTTGTTTCAATTTGATTAATCTAATTAATTAAATCAAACCAAAGTCAAGCCCAATATTAAATGTTCATTTGGGCTTCCAATTAACAATTAACTAAAGTAAGCCCAACATTCAATCATAGCCTTTAAAACCTCTATTTATATTTCTTCCTTTACTTGATAACCTTCTTGGAAGCCAAATGGGGAATTTAATTGGATTTATATAATTCAAGCTCCAATAAGTCCGGAATTAATTTAATCTCATTAGAATTAATTCCAGCTTATTAACCAAGTTTCATTCCACTAAAGACAATTGGTTGAACTATTGAATTACTAAATATTATGAGAATACATGTTTCAAATAAGATGTCCAATTTGCAAACTTTATTATGAACCATATTATAGCCATCCACACAATACAAGGTAAAATTACAGTTTTGCCATTATGTTGGGTTTCCCTTCTAGATCTCTCGTTTTACTTTATATGGTGATTAACACACAAGATCTCATCTTGGTGTTAAGATTTGATGGGTAGCTAGTCCATCAAACTACTAGCGCCAGTTTAATCACCAATCTCCGTAAAACATCTAGAAATGATGATATCACTATAAACTCTTTATTTGAGTGAATGTTCCCTGATACATTTTTCAATTAATAATTCCATCGTGTAGACACTACATTAATACTCTATAAAAATCCATTCCGATCATATCAGGAGTTATAATGAAACACATATGAGTTCACTACTCATCAAGATTGTGGTTCGTAATAAAAGAATGCTAAGGTGTATGTTTTAAGATTAAAGTAACGTCCTACTTTATTCTTTAAAAATATACTTGATTCCAGATTCATTTAATAGTGTAATTATCGATAGTGAACTACTATCATGATATGAAACTCATCATTCCCTTGAAGTAAACTCTTTTAGTTACACGGAGATAAATCGCAACACTACAATCTAAATCATAACCAAGCGACCAACTTAATTATTCAATTGTGAATCAACTAATTTAGATTCTAATAATATACATGATTCCCATACATCTCTATGTATATGCATATTACTTACAAAAGAATCTTGGTACCTTATGACTAGATATATAATGCTCATACAAATAAAACCAAACTCTTTTGTTTTATTAACAATAAATATTTTCATTATAAAAGTATCTGGAAGAAGATTAAGTTATGCGTAAATACACTTGCTTTCCAGGGCACTATATTTACATAACTCCAACAACTACCCAATGTATTAACATTAAAAGAAATCACATTAATATTGATTCAAGAACAAATCCCTAAAGGAGTTTAGAACATCATCAACAACATGTTCAACATTCTCAAACCAAAGTCATACATCAAGATGAAGTAAATAGACAAGAGAAAGTAAGAAAGAATTTGAAATGGCTGGGTTGGAGTGGTTGGACAGCAGTCGCAGATGCTCCTCTCCGCTTCTCTCCTTCTTCTCTCTTCCTTGTGTTCCCTCTTAAAGTGGCAAATGGAGGCACAAAAAGTTAGGGCTCTTTCCCTCTTTATAGTTACCCACCTATGTATATTGATATACACGGTCATGTATGATGCCCGTGTAAGTCTCTATTCTCGTATGAAATCATAAATTCAGGTGTTTTTAGAGATACACAGTCACTCACATGCCCATGTAAGTTGATCGGGTATAAGTAAGAAACCCTAGCTTTTACTGTAAAAGGACATTAATGGAGGCAAAATAAGGAGAACTGAGTTATCAAGCAATTTTGAAATGTGAGACACCTAAATGGGTGACAGTTCAAATCAAGGGATAAGGAGAACATAAACAAATGTCAAGAGATCCGATAAAAAGCTTCATACAATCGAAACTTGCAAGAAGAATTAACACAAGAGAATAGGAGATTTAAATTATGATTTCTTTGTTTTTTATTAGTTTTTCTACATATTTATCTTTGGTTTTATTTTCTATGAGTAGGAACTAAGCTTGTTTAGTTTCTAGGTGTGATAAACCCTAAGTGGAAATAATAGTATGTTTTGATCTTGTATCTAATGCAATTATATTGATTAATTTATTTGTTATTCAATTATATGTTATATTCTTATTCTAATATATCTGGAATATTAGTGCATAATTTGATTTCATATAATTGAGATTAAGAAATCCTTTTGTATGAATAGATCTACCATAATTGGAAGGAGTTGCATGCAAATTGAGAGATAGGGTGACATAAATCCTTTGGATTAGGCTTAAAACTAATAGAAGAATCCACATATCGATAAAACAATCCTAGCGGTTTTAAATAGAAAGATTTATATTAACCAACTGATGGATTATTTGTTAATAATCTTGAAAAAGATATTAACATAAGATAGAAATGTTCACTGTCCAATAATCAATAATATAATTGCATGATAAGGGACTAATAATTAAAGGATTCTCAATTATTTGATATTGGCATCTTCTTATTATTTGTATTGTTCTGAATTCAGTATTATTTTCAATCTTACTTTATTTGTCTATTTTAATTTTTAATTAAAATCCACAATTTGATTTATAGTTTAGATAATAGAAAAAGGTTAATAGAGGTAATTTTAATATTGATATAAATAAGAAAAATATTAATCAAGTTTTTGGCATCATTGTTGGAGATTGTAATATTAGGAACACCTTATTCATTATTTTTCTTTTGGACTTCTCTACTTTGACTATGTGTTTGTGACTTATTGTTAGATTTGAGATTCATCTCTATAGCCATAACTCATAATGGAAGGATGGAGCAGATAGTATTCTCATAGGAGTTATGATATGTCATCACCTATAGAAACATCACAGTTTTAGAAAGAAAGGTTTGGTGACATATTTTCGGAAGCTAAACCAAATTCCATGCTGCATTGTAACATTGGAGTAACCATTAAATTCATAAATGTCGGACACCAAATTATATATGGGAGCAACCAAGCATGCATATCCAACCTCAAATTACCCCATACGAGAATAATTATCAATCAGAGTGGAGCAATCCTTATGTTTATAGATTAAATGATTACACTTCAACTAAATATTTATAGCAGCAATAACAAGAATAAAGACTTATAGATAAAATAATGGAATACCTTGCCAAAAGTGAATCTAGTCAGCTAAATTTCAAGATAGATTTTCTTCAACTGGATACACTGAGTATAATATAACATATTATTTGAGGTTATTAACACCTCAAAGTGAAGAAGAGACGAAGGTTGATTTCATGAATGAAGATGCATTCCAAGAATACGAAGGGGTATCTATTGCTTTAGAAGAGAAGGACCAATAGACGATAAAGGAAAAAAAGGAGGAATCTGTTAAAGAAGAGGAAGTAGAGAAGTGGCAAAAGATGATTGAAGAATAAGAGGAGGAGGAAGAATTTGTCTTGGAAGAGAAAGTAGAAGAGTGAACAAATGAGATTGAGGAAGAACAAGAGGAGGAGTCAATTGATGAAACTACTGATGAATCATTGGTAGTCAACTTAAGTACGGATGGTTCCCACTCCCTACAACACAAACTAGTTGAGTCAATGAAAGATTTAGGGAGTTTTATTATTCCTCATGTTATTAACAGTTTGTCATTAAAAAGGGCATTTATGGAGTCCATTGTAGTTATTAATTTGATACATTATGTCCTTGTTATATGTGTCTTATTCATAGGTTACGAAACTACTATGTGGTGAAACAGATGGAAGAAAGCAACTAATTATAGACCCAGGTTGATGGTAAATATAAAGGGGTACTTTGAGCTAATAACGTTAAACAAGCGTTGCATAGGAGGCAATCCATGAATTAGGACAAATTTCATTTTTTATTTCATTTTGTTTCCATTTTTGTGTTGGAATAGGATATTATTTCATGTTGTTTTATTTTATGTTATTTTCATGTTCTTTACTATTATTTTTAATGTTTTGTTTTCTTTTATCATTTTATCTCATGTTTTTTATAATTTTTGCAAGGACGTTAATATCTAATATCAGATGGATTCTTCATCGAAATCAAAATATGAAATTCTTATTACTCAAGGGAGTACCAAATTCCTCCACTTTCTCACTTTTCATTTATATATTTTTATATCGTGTACAATGGGGACAATGTACAATTTTAAGTGTGGGGAAAGGGATAATAGTTTTATTAAGCTTATTATAATTTTGGTTATTAAATTTTATTAATTGATATTCTAAATTAGTTTAAATATGCCTATAAATGCTTTATTTCATTATTGATTATTGATTTGAATTAGGATTCAAAAGTACAAAAGTTAGAATAAACTTAATTTTATAATTCATGTTATTAGTAATCATTGAGATAGTAAAATTTGAATGAAAATTACATATTATTTACACACATATAACCATTTTTTGTGAGCTTTTGATCCTAAGAGTAAATACATCAATTTTAAAGCTCTTTTATTCTTTTATGTGTGTTATCAGCATAGTGAATAATTCTAGAACTTGCTTTTATTATACATATTGAGATCACATTTTTTAAATTAGAAGCATTAATATAATAAAAGCACTTAGATTCAACAATTGTATAGCCTATTTTTTTTATAATTATCCTACCATATTTTATACCTTAGGAATATCCAATTTTGAGCTTTAGCCTTTTTCATTAAGTATAACCCCATTATTAGCCTTTATCCTATTTTTCCTGAAGCCTTTTTATTAATTTGAACCTTGAAGATTATTTAAATTACTTGATTGTTTGAAACTTAAAATTTTGAAACATTCAATATTTCTTTCATTGTGGTAGATGATGAATGATCAATTATATTGATTGAAAAAAAAAGTATGTTGCTAGCATAGATAAAAATGTATAGTACCAATGGATTATAATACAAGGACCTATATATTGTAAAGTAATAAGTTTCTTGTAATCTTTCCTTTATAAATTTCCTTCAATTTTATCACCCTTTTATTATGCCAATTGTACTTTACCTAAGCCCCATTAAAACCTTGTATTAAGACCTTTTGATTTTTGTTTCTAGTTTACATGTAAATGGTGAAGATATAATAATATTGCAAGCCTATGGTTAAGGGTTCTACTATGCAAAGAATGGAGAGTTGGATACTTTTCACCCTAAACATTTGAGTGCATTGAGTAAAACCTTGGTGAGGGTGTAAAGGTTTATGCTTTTGATTTCAAAGAGATTATTGACGTGATTATTATTGATATTGACTTATTAAGTTAACTTTAGGATAACTTGATCTAATTGTATATTAGTTTGATTAATATGATATGATGACTTAAGGTATAGGTTGATAGGTTGAGATTAATATAGGATGGATGTTTGTATAGTTGATAAGTCAAATTATGATTTGTTTGAGGCCAAGTAAAAGCTTAAATGTAGGGATTTTTTATAAATGCATATTTGGCTATAATTATGCACCCATATTTCGTATATTTTGCTTGTTATTTCATAGTTTAGTTGTATTTTTGGTACTTATTTCTCTTCAAGTGCATTTATAGGTAATAATTGCTTTCTTGGATCAAAAGGAGAAGAATTTAGATAAAATTGTGGCATGGAATGAATATTTGAAGCAACTAAGGACCTACAAAACCATGTACAGTGACTGTGTAGGTCTTTATAAACGTGTGAAGCTTGAAGCATTTTAGTTCTAGTCATGTGAAGTTACACTTCTGTATATGTTGATATACATAGTTGTGTATGATGCCCATGTAAGTTTATATGTCTATGTGAAATTGCAAATTTATGTTTTTGGAGAAATATGGTTACTCACATGCCCATGTAAGTTGGCCATATATAACCCGAAAACCTTAGTTTTTACTAAGAAAGGATATAAGTTAGGGAAAACAAGGAGAGTTGAGTTATTAAGCAATTTTGAGACGTAAGACACCTAAAAAGGTGACAATTTTGATCTAGGGATAAGGAAAACATGAAGATAACATCAAGAGATTGATATAAAGCTTCATCCATCAAAACTTGCAAGAAGAATCAATAGAACAGAAAGGGGGATTTAGAATTATGATTTTTTTATTTGTTTTTCTGCATATTTATCTTCGGTTTTGTTTTCTATTAGTAGGAACTAAACCCTTTTGGTGTCTAGGTGTGATGAACTCTAAGTGGAAATAGCAATATGTTTTGATCTTGTATCTAACGCGGTGATATTGATTGATTTATTATGATTTAATTATGCATTATATTTTTTAATATATCAGAATATTAGTGTATGATTTTATTTAATATAATTGAGATTGAGAAATCCTCTTATATGAATAAATCTACGTTAATTGGAAGGAGTTGCATGAAAATCTAGAGATAGGCTGACATAAATCCTTTAGATTAAGGTCAAACCTAATAGTATAATTCATAAATCGATAAAGCAATCCTAGGGATTTTAACTAGAAACATTTCTCTTAATCAACCGATAGATTAGCTGCTAATAGTCTTGAGAAAGATATTAAAATTAGATAGGAATTTCTACGGTCAAATAATCGATAACATAATTGCATGATAAAGGTTTAAAAATTAAAGGATTCCTAAGGGGATTCATAACCTAAACACTATTATTTGATATTGTAATCTTCTTAGTATTTTCTTTCTTATGAGTTCAATATTGTTTTCAATCTTAGTTTATTTGTTTATTTTAATCTTTAATTAAAATCCATAATATGATTAATAGGATAGATAATAGAAAAAGGGCAATTAATAGTACTTACAGTCTTTGTAAAATCGACTCGTACTTGCCTGTGTTACCTATAGCTACGTTGTATACTTGCTATAATTTTTAATATTGATATAAATAAGAAAGATATCAATCATTATTCTTTAGAATCAATCATTGTATCCTAAATTTAAATTTTAAATGTTACTTATTTGCAATATATGATGGTATTTTTTATAAATATACATGGTATGTGATGTATGTATTCATAATATAGTGTGATATTGATGCTTATTATTATTTTTACTCAGATATGGTATTTCCATATTTCATTGAAGGTAATTTTTGCACATAACTATCATATTGAATGTACTTAGTCCTAGTATAGTTTGTATAGAGACATGGTACTATACTCAATCATAGTATTCACATTTAAGTTTTAGTTACCGATAATGAATAATGTTATCTTTTATGCATAGGCATGGTATTGAATGTATACACTACTAGTATGGTTTATGTTAAAAAATGGGCCTTTTTTTTACTCGGTCATAGTATTCACATATTGTTGGATCGAAAACAAAAGCAAGCTAGATTTGACAAAAAAGGTAGATTTTAGAAACTTTTCCCGAAATCAAAACACGGCGGAAGTATAATAATCAAATCAACATGTTTTTACCATACATGATACGGTATAAGGAAAACAACTAACATAAGAAAAAGATGGAAATTATACCAACTCCTTGCTACAGCTTTGACTCCTCGCTTTTGTATCCTCTCCTAGTCAATGTATCCTCTCCCCATTCTTAAATCCTCGACCAATCCGATCTACCACTTGTTCTCCTTAGACAACTTGGTTAACAATATCCTTTGGTGGGAAAGGAAAAGAAATATTTGAGAAGATTTTCCTTAGTTGAAAGAAGCCAAAAATGAGACTCTTCTCATTCAAGTTTCCGCTAGCACACGCAAGAGAGGAGAGAGTGAGTCAAAAATGCAACAACCCTTCTTTTTATTCTCTCAATTTCAGTTATAGATGAAAGAAAGAAGTGAAATGCATCCAATGCATCACTTCATTCTTTAATCAAACATAAAGAAGCCAATAAATGAGACCCCCTCATTTGTTTAAGATGGCTATATGAAAAGACCAATAACCTAAATAAGACTCCCTCATTTTCGGTTATGAGATGAAAGAAGGGAAAGAGTATATCAAATGCACCTTCTCCTTCTTTAATCAAATGAATGCTAAAAGGTTAGATGCCATCATTAAAAGACAACCATTAAACCATTTAATGATAAGATCATTACTCCATTTAATGATGATAAAGCATGATAAAAACCATCTTAAATTTAGCAATTTAATACTAAATGTGCAGTTGCACATTTATCTATAAAAACCAAAATATACCCTCCTTTTTTCTTTGATAACTTTGTTTCAATTTAATTAATCTAATTAATCAAATCAAACCAAAGTCCAGCCCAATCTTAAATGTTCATTTGGGCTTCTAATTAACAATTAATTAGTGTAAGCCTAACATCCAATCATAGGTTTTAATACCTAATTTAATTAACACTTAATTAATTTGTTCCGGTATTATTATTCCAAATCTAATTTGGTCCTTTGTTCTTTCTTATTTCCGATAACCTCAATTTATATTTCTTACTTTGCTTGATAACCTTCCTATAAGCCAAGTGGAGATTATATTTCGACTTATATATTTCAAGCTCCAATAATCCCATAATTAATTTAATCTCATTGGAATTAATTCCAGCTTATTAACCAAAAGTCATTCCACTAAAGACAATTAGCTGAACCCCTAAATTACTAAATATTATAAGAATACATGTTTCTAATTTGATGTCCAATTCCAAACTCTATTATGAATCATATTATAGCCATTCGCGCAATGAAGGGTAAAATTATCGTTTTGCCCTTATGCTGATTTTTCCTTTTAGATCTCCCGTTTTACTCTATATGGTGATTAATGCACAAGATCTCATCTTGTTATTAAAACTTAATGGGTAGCTAGTCCATCAAACTACTGGTGCACCAGTCTCTGCAAAACATCTAGAAATGATGATATCACTATAAACTCTTTATTTAAGTGAATGTTCCCTTCAATTAATAATTTCAACATGTAGACACTAGATTGATACTCTGTAAAAATCCATTTCGATCATATCAAGAATTATAATGAAACACATATGAGTTCACCACTCATTAAGATTGTGGTTCGTAATAAAAGACTGCTAAGGTGTATGTTTTATTCCAGATTCATTTAACAGTACCATTATTGATTCCAGATTCATTTAATAGTACCATTATCGATAGTCAACTACTATCATGATATGAAACTCATCATTCCCTTGAAGTAAACTCTTTTAGTTACACGAAGATAAATCGTAACACTACACTCTAAAATATAATCAAGCGACCAACTTGATTATTCAACTGTGAATCAACTAATTTAGGTTCTAATAATATACATGTTTCTCATATATCTTCATGTATATGTATATTACTTACAAAAGAATCTTGGTACCTTATGACTAGTTATATAATGCTCATACAAATAAAACCAAACTCTTTTGTTTCATTAATAATAAATATTTTCATTACAAAAAGTAATTGGAAGAAGATTAAGTTATATGTACATTAAGATTAAGTTATATGTATATACACTTGCTTTTCAAGGTATTATATTTACATAACTCCAACACATATATAAGTATAGGTGAAAAATTATTTGTAATGAATGATTGAATATTTTTATACATAGGCGTGGTATTAAATTTGATGAGTACTAGTATACTTTGAATAGAGGCTGAGCATTCTTTATTGTCACTCATGGTATTCCTATTTTAAAGTGTATGTAGCACTTATTTTTAGTAAGTGATGGTATTTTTTACACAAAGAATGTATTACATGTACTGAGTTCTGGTATGGTTCGTATTAAAGCACAATAATTTTTGTACTTAGTCTTAGAATTCACATTTTAAAGTGTAAGTGTTATCATTAATGACTGATGGATTTTTTTTTCACAAAGGCATGGTATTGGATATAAAGAGTAATAGTGCAATTTGTACTGGTGTAGAGTATTCTTTGTTCTTAGTCATGGTATTCTCATTTTAAAGTATATATTGTATTAAAGCATGGTATTATTTGTACTAAATCATGGTGTTCCCATTTTAAAATGATTATTTTTTATTAAAACAAGTGATGGTATTTTATATAAGTAGGTTTGGTATGGCATTGCTTGTGTTTACTCTTATTAGGATATTTACATATTAAAGGTGCCGCTAATATCTAAGGATTCAAGTTATGGTATTTTTCTATAATGTTTTAGTGTGACTTTCATTGCATGGTGGTATTTGCGATCTAGAGACATGGTATTTAAACATTCGACTGAAGTTTTTTTAGTTTGTTAGTTACAATATTTAACTAGGAAAATTATATTAATGGAGATGGATAATAACATTTTAGAATTTTCATAATTCATTTTCCTTACTAACAAACACATCTTTATAAAAACTCTAACATTAGGGCAATAAAAAAATAATGGGAAATACCATTCTTACATTAATTTTTAAATAAAAATCCTTAACATAATCAATATCTTACATCACAAATACCAGAATATTAATGAGAAAATACCTCTAAATTACATAAACTATACCACTAGATGATACAATCAATATCAACAAATATTAATAGTTGCACGTTTACATACCTAAATAAACTACACAAAACTCAATACCCATTTGGTGGCAAAATAAAGCTTAGATAGGATGATCTAGTTTAGGTGCCAAGATTGTCTATTATGGCCCTTATCTAGGGTGATTTAGTTTAGGTGCCATGATTGCCTATTGATGGGATAATGGACCTTATGAAGGGTGGTTTAGTTGAGGTGCCAAGGAAAAAAGTCAAGGAAGCTTATGATTTTCCAATTATCTTTCTCCATCATCCGCACCTTAATAGTTATTCTCTTCATTGCCATTAACTAAGATTAAAACTTCAACAACTATTTATGAATAACCACCAAGAAACAACCTTAATCTAAAATTGAATAGGTTAGGAGATTAAGAGACATTTGGATTCTTTACTTTAGTGTTATGCAGCATAACATGGAATAAGAAAATAATAAAGAAGACTTTTGGGTTGGACGTTCCTTAGGGCTTGTCAAATAGGTTTAGTAGATTAAATTCTCATTTATTTATTACAATATAAAATTATACAACTATCCTTACTACAATTACGTCTATTAGAAAATGATGAATCGACAGTTGCAAGCCACAGATGGCCACCAGTACCTGTTTCTCTCGCTAGGTATTTTTGCTTCTTCTTTTTTTCAGCCTACAAACCTACCCTTAGCCCTTCTAATTCCTTTGTTTAACAACTCTCCCAACCTCCTCCTTTTCCAAACTTAAGTCAAAACTTTATTTTTCCTGTTGGTCCAATATTTTTTTAAACCATCATTTTAATAATAGATTTAATCATATAGAAACTTTTAAAAGAAAATAAATTTAAAAATATTAAATCATATAAATGAAATTTAAAAAGAAATGACCTAAATCTAAAACGAGTAATTCAAAAAAATTAATAAATTAGCAATTGAGTAAAAATTTTCCCAAATTTAAAATTTTTAAATTAAGTTAAAAATCAAACCTATTGAAAATGGATTAAAATAAACATTACATTATTAAAAGAGCATGATTTTTATTTTATTAAAATTTTAAAGACATAACTTAAAATAAATAAAATGCACTCTATTGATGTTAAGAGCACTCTCTTGTTTCTTCTTATTAATCGATTCGGTATTTTTGTTGTTATTATTGTTGTTATTGTTATTCTACGTTAGTTTAGATTTTCTTAAATAAGTTATCTTAAATATACATTTGTTAAGATAATCTTTTTACAAATTAAAATATATTTTGTAACCGAATAAAATGGGTGTGAGACTATGTTTTCCTTATTTTACAATCTCACCCATAAAAGTTTTCCTTTGATTTAAGATTTAATATTTCCTTTTCCTTTAAATTTTTCCTTAAGTTAGATAGGTGAGAAATTAACGGAAGCCGTCATCTATCTCATTACACTTGCCTCTCCTATCACAAGCAAGGGCCTTTGGGTAAATGACATCAACTCCTCCCAACACATGGGCCTTTTGGGCTAATGATATCAAAGCCTCCCAACCCACTTGTAATGAAACGAGAAACAAGTATTATAAACATGGCTCTAAAACAAACCAAAAACGATAGGCTTGCGAAGCTTGCTCAGTCACACACAAATGGACTACTAGATCATTGAAGTCAAGGGCCTACCTATTTACGCGACAAGATAGCCAGAAATTTGGAAGCCCCACCTAACCACTTTACCGAATTAGAATACACGTGATCAACATTTCACAAAAATAATAGAGACGATGATAATAATAAAAATGCATACGACCATGCTAATCAATTTTAACATAACTAACATATGACTATTGAATTTTGGCACCTTGCCTATATGACCCTTCACAACCTCTAAAAATTGTGAAGAAAAATAGCATGCCATGCACACAAACAAATATTAATACTGTACACAAATCACATTACAATGAACAGTCAATAATTTCACAACGTCCATATCTGTCTAAGATAGAATTATAGGATTCTAGATTTGACAAAGATACTCAATTTGATCACCAGACTAATTCTTGTCCTAATGTGACTCCAAATATTTACTAATAAACAAATTACTTTCTATAAATCGGAGCCAACCATATCTTCACGCACAAAACTACATATGATATCAAACCATAAACAGTTCAATATGCCATAATGGTGTCCCTGTGACACTTCAATCTCATATTAGTTGTAAATTAATGAATGCATATCACATATCACGCATAATCATGTTCACAATTTTGAAATAAAACATTTAAACCTAAAAAGTAGTAAATTTGTATTTCAGCTTAACCCTTATATAGGTGTTGACCAAGTCAAGTCTTAACCATGATTTCGATAATAATAAAATATATTGCTATTAGTAAGATTGTTTTTGGTGATATTAATAACTCTATTATAATATAATCAAGTAATATATGAATGATAAAGTTCAATAAAAGGGCAAAGTGTGCAAAAAAAGTCATTGAATAAATTGAACAATCAATGGCTAGAGAAAATGAGCAAAGTGGAGCATAAATGTAATTCAAGTGAAGAACCAAAAATAAGGAAAAATCAAGCTTTAAAATATTTAATAAAATCATATATGAGTTATGGGAAGTTTGCTAGGCATAATAAAAAGTTTCCAAGAGCTTTAAGAGGCTAAAGAGTGCATATGTGCATTATATAACACATATTAAACAATTGTTCATTGTTTTGAGTAAAGGAGTTTTTAAGTTGTTGTAATTGGGGAAATAGACTGGATACACTTTGTGAGGAATACTCTTTACCTTGAACAAGATAATTTATATAAAGGTTTATTATTAGTCCGTGATAAAGCAACATGATTGTAAGGATTCCTCTTCACCTATGACAGAAAGGATAGTGAATGGAGAGTCATTCTTCATCCATTGAGGGAAAAAGACAACAAATTCCTAAGTGCAACTTAGGGAGTGGAGGTAGGCCAAAGTCTGCTTAGTCAAACTACCATAAATCTATTCATTTATCCATTCATCACATGAACTAATTAAACCACTTTTGATTGTCCATCCTAGAAACCAAAAAATAATTACAAGCCTTTTAGGCCCAAAATATTCTTCTTGGACTTGGATCTTCCGCTTCGAACTCTTCGCTCACATGATCCAGTCCATTCAGTAAACAAAATGTAATGGCATTTATAAAAACCGAATTTTGTCACTTTGAAAATAAAAATTCCAAGCATTAGATTTTCATAAAACCGAATCTTTGTCATGACAAAAAATTCCAGCACTTGTTTTCATTAAAACCGAAACCCATTCCATTAAAATAAAAAACCAGCACTTAGTATTTTATCAAAATCGAAACTTGATTCCTTGAAACAAAAATTCAGCACTTGTTTTTACATTAAAAACCGAAATTAGATTCATTGAAACAAAATTCCATCATATTTGTTTTCACAAAACCGAAACTATGCCAATACACAAAAGGATACACCGAACCTTTACCTCTCCATTTCTTCAATCCATGGCTGCTCCATCTTCATCATTACATCAATTTGTACATTACAAAAGCAAAGAAAACAGAAAAATGAAGCCAAGGAGGAAATATGGTGATGATAAATCACCCTCCTTGTTACAACCAAATGAAGAAATCTTACATGGTAAATTTAACTTCTATGGACAACCAAAAGAGCAACACATACACCATAT
>JAOQMQ010100117.1:0-15220 GCA_027563845.1 Erythroxylum subrotundum | reverse complement strand
TGAATTAATACTAACCTTAGCAATATTCAACTCCAATTAACTGATCTAATAAGACCACAAAATTAAAACATGCCTCACAATAAATAAATCGGTTTGGGGTCCAACACATAGACATCTATCAGGGACAACAGTATACTTGGGATTCAAGATCCCTTAACTATCGCACACAATCAGTTGACTTCCAATTATGATTATACTTTGTAATCATCTAGTTGTAAGAATTAGCATAACTGTCGTTACATATTGTAATCATATAGCTGTAAGAATTATCACAATTATAGGCCAAGATTGTAGCTTGTAAGTAGTATAAATCATATGACTTTTCTAGGGCTTGGTACACTCGTCTTAGCTCTTATCTTGTGCATCACGGGTTTATCATGTCTCATACTGATCCTTCATTGTTCATTTTGCACATGTAAAAGCATGTGGTCTACTTACTCTTATACGTTGACGACATCGTCTTAACTGGCAGCAGCACAACTATCATCAGCAACGTTGTTCAGAAGCTCTCTTTCGAATTTGAGCTTCGAGACTTGGGCACTCTCAAGGATTTTCTTGGAATTGAAGTTTAAACGTGGGGTAATGGATTGTTTCTAAATGAGGAGAAGTATCTTTCTGATTTGCTTAAAATAACGCATATAGAAGGTGCCAAACCTGTCAAAACTCCCCTACCTTCAATTGCACAGTTCAAAACAACTGATGGTGACCGCTTATCTGATCCATACATTTATAGGAGGACAATAGGAGCTCTCCAATACGCCTATTTAACTCGCCCAGACCTTACGTATGTCGTAAACAAGCTAAGCCAGTTCATAACTTCTCCAACAGACATACATTGGCAGGCTTGTAAGAGAGTCCTTCGCTACGTCAGAGATACGATTTCACAAGGTCTTCTAATTATTCCTAGCTCTACCACCAACCTGCAAGTGTTCACAAATACAGATTGGGCTGGAGATCATACAGACAGAAGATCAACCAGCGGTTTTGCTGCCTATTTGGGACAAAATCTCATTGCTTGGTGTTCTAAGAAGCAACAAATAGTTGCTCGTTCATCTACAGAGGCAGAGTATCGCTCAGTGGCCAATGCTGCAGCAGAAATCTTATAGTTAAAGTCTCTATTGAAGGAATTTGGTCATACCATCCCTCAACCAATCACGATTTGGAGTGATAACATGGGGGCAGCATTTTTATCTCTTAATCCAGTCTTTAAAGAAAGGACAAAACACATTGAGTGCGATTATCATTTCGTATGTGAACAATGCAGTAAAGGGGTTCTCACCATCAAACCTATCTCCACTAAGGATCCAATCGCAAACATTTTTACCAAACCATTATCCTCTGTGCGATTTTTGGAGCTAAAAAGCAAGCTTCGAGTCCTTCCAAGAAGCTCTCTTGCTTGAGGGGGCTATCAGGGACAGCAGGATACTTGGGATTCAAGATCCCTTAACTATTGCACATAATCAGTTGACTTCCAATTATGGTTATACGTTGTAATCATCTAGCTGTAAGAATTAGCATAACTGTCGTTACATATTGTAATCATATAGCTGTAAGAATTAGCACAATTATAGGCTAAGATTGTAGCTTGTAAGTAGTATAAATCATGTGACTTTTCCAGCAATAAAATTGAGCAAAATTCTCCAATTACTTGTTTTACTTATGATATTTGTCAACTAATTTGGGTGATAAAACAAATATAAAGCAATTGATTGTCTTGCATTTCCTCAAATTCAGATCTTGTTCTAAGAAAAGGCACTCCTCCTTCTCCAGCAACAGCCTGACTGTTCCAAAATAAAATAAACAATCATTGTCATTCACCAAGATGAGCATAGGTGAAGAATACACATCAAAAGTAGCCACATTAATGATTTTTTACTGCATGCAAGTTGAATGAAATTCAAACTCAAGTCTCCTGTTTTCTTGGAGAAGTAGTATTGACTTCATCCATTCTTGTTATTTATTTGTTTTCAAGTGTAATGAGTTATTGATCGTCTAGTTCAATATAATCTCATATTGAGTACCTAGATAATTGCTCATTATATTGAAGTGTAGAGAAAGTTCTTGTTACAAAATGACATATGATATGAGTTCAATTTTTCAATTCCTTTGAGAAAGTTATTTTTACGAAATGACATATGATATGACCTCAATAGTTCAATTCCTTTGAATGTCAGGCTTTTTGTCCTGGTGGATGTTCATTAGTTTCTGAAATTTACTTGTTTTCTTATAATCCGTCAGTGATCATCAATTCTTACAATCTATATGAGATTGTAGGCCATGTTGGGAAGCAAAAAAGTCGACAGCTTACCTGTTTGCACCTGGATAAAATGCTCTTTGATGTTTTCAATCTCATTGGCCGATTGTGGGAGAGGAGGTGTACAAAGCGGCCCTGAGTGAGTGTCCTTAGAGATGGAGTTTCATTTAGCAAGGAAAATTCCACCTATTCCAAAGCTCAGTAATCTAGAAAAAGAAAAAGCTATGATTTTTGCCCCTTAGTGTTTTTATAAGATATGGCCAAGGCAATCGAGTTCAAAGTTGAAATATATTCTTCATCCCGTAATTGTTGGGAAAATGGGACATAATTCAATCCCGACTATAACCGAATAATTATGGAACTTTTTCGTATTTGATTTTCAAAAGTCAATATCACTAAAATTTTATAAAATGATTAACATATAAGTCATAATAAAACGTGAATATTAATTCGTACCTTATTATAAAATTTGATCATTTTCTTGTTGTATCTCTCGAATCGATGTTTGAAATTAGATCATTTCATCCACCGTAGTCACACAAGTGTCCAGCCTCTAACAATATCATCAAAATGAGTTAAAAGAACTCTTAAACTAACAGTATCCTCAGAACTAGTTGAAAGAACTCTGCAACTGTTACAGAGGGAATTAAACAAGGAGTGCTAGTTCTATTAGAGCTCTAAGTCTGTTTATGTAATAAGTTTTGAACATTTGAGTAATTTAATAGAAATTAAATTCTATTTTTAATTAAACTTTAATTAGAATTACAAATAATTCTAATTAAATACCAGTTATATTCAAATAAGATCCAATATCTCATATTGATCCTTATTTATTAAATATGAAATATTAATCATAAAGTTTCGCAAACTTCACAATCATGTCCAACTTGATTAAAATATATGCTCTTTCTTTAACATGTTCTTTATTGTACTTGTTTAATTGCATTTATTTTTAAATATAGGTAGAGGAAAGTTCAAGTACCTATGATAACTTAATCTTCAAAAAGATATGAAGATCTAGTTTAGTTACATTTACAAGTGATAAATGTGTTATGTTTCATTATAATATATCTAATATTAGGATGGAGGTTTCTAGGTTTATACTTGACGATCACAAATTTTGGTTTTAATATTAATTTTTCATATGTGTTCGGAAGCTTTTAATGAAAGTACTTTGTTAGGGATGGTGATGGGAATTTATTTAAAATAATTTTTTAAAAATTCAAAGTGTAAAATAACGTCTTTTTTTAATTAGGCATGGGCCTGGGTATTTAGAAGAGTTGGGCCTCGGGCTAATCTGGGACTGAGCTTGGCCTATTCAAAACACCTGAATCTGGGTCCATGAGTCGATCCATTGTTATCGCTATACTTCGTCTAACTAGTATCAATGAGAATTCTATAATGAGTTACTTTTATGATACTTTAAAATGGACAAAGGAAACAATCAAGGCTAATATGAAAAATAGATCTTCTTTATACATACATTATCTTACAACCATTAATAGAAGTGAAAAAAGCAACTTTACTCTTTGTTTTTCTTTTAGCGCATTTCTTAATATAAAATTATCAATTTTAGACCAAATTTCATAAAAGAAAAGCTAAACTTAATAGGAGAATATTCTTAACCATCTTAATAATTGTTTCAAATAACATGAAATACCTCATTAACTCATAAATGAAGGCATACAAGAATGTACAAGATGCTTATTACAATACATTAAAGAGACAAACTTAATATATGTTTGATGTTAGCTTGTTTAAAATTAATAATCACTTCATTTTATTTATGAGATTACTTTTGTTAACTTACAATTGCTTAATGAGACTAATTTAGAAGCAATATTCCAGAAAGATTTGTATTTCAAATTCTTAACCAATATATAAGTCAAATATGTGTGATAGAAATCAAAACACATTTAAGTTTATTCATTAAAAAATAAAATAGATTAAAACACAAAAGGTTAAATAATCTAGTATTTATCTTATTCAACTTAAAGCTTCAAAATTTTTTTTGTTATCATAATTTTTTGAGGTATGAGTTGAACTAAAAAAACAAAAAGATTATAACAACAGATATAAGAGACAGAGACATAGGAAACGTTTACAAAGCAAAATCAGAGGAACAACAACAAAATAAAAAAGAGAATGGGGTTGAAAAATGGGAGGAGAATTACCTAACAATAAAATTTTCTAAGAGGAATTACCGCCAACGATAAAAAAGGAATAGCGACACAATTAAAGATGGATGGTTGAATCCCTACATGAACTCCTCCACTAGTGTTCTTCATGGTTCTTGACATCACTGCTTCTCCTTATTCACTTCATTATAGTTCTAATGGAACTCTACCTCCTCAATCTTTGAATCCCAAACTTTGATTATCGGTTCTCTATATTTGTCATCTAGACTGCCTTCTTCTTCACCACTACTTGTCTTTATTGTTTCATTTCCAACTCCCCAATCCTTAGTGTCTTCGTTTCTTTTATTTGTAAGGAAGTATCGACTTATATGAGGCACCGCCACTTTAAAAGATTATATTATAAAGAAAAAAGACAACAAGTTATCAATAGTTTGCATTTAGTAAGCTAGGCGACAGCTTACATTAAGCAAGTTGTCTACAACTTGCTAAGGCAATGGAGGGTCTATAAATAGACCTTCCCTCCCTCTTTCTTATATATGTAATCATGTCATATGTGGTGATTATGAGAGAGTGATTTTTGGGGTATTTTTAGGAAACGTTTTCCTAAACGTGTAAGTAACATAATAGTGAGGATATTGTTTTAGGGATAGTAAATTTGGGAAACACCTTATGTGTGAATGCCACTATTTTGTTGTATCATTTTTCACTTTCTATACCTTTTATTTTCATTAGTGGAAGATTTATTCAGAGTTTGATTTGTAGATGTACCCAAATTAGATGGTAAACCATGTTAAATTTCTATGTATTATTTCCTTGCTTACTTTACTTGCGAAATATAATTCATTGATTTTTCCAGACAAGTGGTATTAGAGTCAGGTGAGAAAATTACGACAAATTTTTTGGCACAATCCATTCAGATTTTGGGTGAACACAATGAATAGTAAAACAATAAGCAAGAAAAGTGGCAATTGTTCATGCATTTATTTTAGAGTTATCACTGTAGCAGTAAGAGCTATAGCAACTGGGTGCTATTCACACATATAGTCCATTCATAAGTACAATACGATATTATTCATATATACGATACCATCCATACATACGGGTATTATTCAAAGTGAGGTTTGGTTCTGTGTCAAAGGATTTTTCATCATAAATGGAGGAAAACAAAGGCAAGACGATTAGTCTAAATGGCTTCAACTACCACATATGGAAGAATAAGATGAAAGATCTTCTGTTCATCACAAAAATGCATTTACCTGTGTTTACCACAGTAAAACTTGATAATAAATCGGACGAGGAGTGGGCGTTTGAGCATGAGTAAGTATGAAGTTTTATTTGACAATATGTCAATGATAATGTGTACAACCATATCTGCAACAAGACTCAAGCATGGATGTTGTCAAAGAAGCTCGAGGAGTTGTATGCTTGAAAAATCAGTAACAATAAATTATTTTATCTGACAAAATTATTGCAGATAAAATATTAAGTAAGTACCTCTGTAGTAGATCACTTGAATTAATTTCAAGGGATTGTGGATCAATTATTAGGAATGGACATAAAGTTCGATGATGAAATGCTTGCCCTTTTCTTACTTAACTCCCTGCCAGAGTCTTGGGAGACTTTGAAGATTTCAATTACCAATTCTACAATTGACGGTGTTGTTAACATGGAATCTGTAAAAAGTGGAATTCTTGATGAAGAGATGAGACGGAGATCTCATAGTTCATCCTTTTTAACACAGTGCTGATGAACACGCATCGATCGCTACCACCATTGATGACATTCACATCATCTTATATGATAATGATGTCAATAGTGCATCATATTAGTTCAACTGGATAGGTGACAGTGGTGCCGCTATTCACGCCACATCACATAAAGAACTCTTCTCATCATACAAAAGGAGATTTTAGTGTCGTTAAAATGGGAAATAGTGGTTTGGCCAAAATCATCGAAAAAGGTGATATTTTCTTAGAGATAGAAAATGGCATAAGATTGACTCTGAAAGGTGTTAGGCATATTCCTGATCTTCGCCTAAATTTGATCTTTGTTGATATACTTGATAATAAAGGTTTTTGTAGCACTTTTTAATATGGAAAATGGAAACTTATTAAAGGCTCTTCGGCAATCCCCAAAGGTAGGAAGTGCTCAAATTTATATGTGACGCAAGAAAAGCTCTCCAATGATGTTGTGAATCAAGTGGAGAAAGATGGTGCAATTGAATTGTGGCACAAGAAACTTGGTCATATAAGCGAGAAGGGAATGACTCAGTTGGTGAAAGAATGCACTATTTGGAATTGACCATATACATTTAAAAAAGTTTGTTGATTGTCTAGCAGGAAAGCAAAATAGACTTGCCTTCAAAAGTTCCCCTCTTCCTGAATAAAGAATGTATTGGATTTGATACACTCAGATCTATGTGGGCCAAAGCCAAAGTCATTATGTGGTACTCAATACTTTGTGACTTTCATTAATGACCATTCAAGGAAGACGTGGGTATACACCTTGAAAACTAAAAATCAAGTGCTAGATGTTTTCAAGCAATTCCATGCCTCAGTTGAAAGACAAATTGGGAAGAAGTTGAAATGCATTCAAACAGACAATGGTGGAGAATACACTAGACCATTTGATGTTTATTACAAAGGGCTTGGTATTTGACATCAGACTACTCCTTTTAAGACACCGTAATTAAATGGCTTAGCTGAGAGGATGAACATGAATTTGATGGAGAGAGTTAGACGCTTACTTTCATATACAAAGTTGCCAAATACATTTTAAGGCGAGGTTTTATTCACAACATTACATGTATTAAATTGCTCACCCTGCATCACTTTATAGTCAGATGTTCCAAAGAAAGTATGGTCAGGAAAGGATGTTTCTTATGATCATCTAAGGGTATTTAGCTGCAAAGCTTATGTCCATATCCCTAAAGATGAGAGATCCAAGCTTGATGTCAAGACTCGCCATTGTATATTTATTGGTTATGGAGAAGATCAATTCGGCTATCGATTTTATGATCCAATCTAGAAAAAGCTAATTCAAAGTCGTGATGCTATATTTGTCGAAGATAAAACCATTTAAGATCTTGGTAAAGTGAAAAAGGATGTTTCAAAAACTAATGGTGACCTAGTGGACTTAGAGTTAATTCCTCCAAAAATGGTGTCAAGAAAATTTGAAAATGAAGTTGAAATCGCTAGCCAAACATATATGATGATGATGCTCCCATTTAAAATCAATCAGATGAAGATGATATTTAAAATCAACCACCAGCACCAGAGACTACTGAGGTTCCAATAAGGAAATCTACGTGAGTAAGACAAGCCTCTACTAGATACTCCAATGATCAGTACATGTTACTTACTGATGGGGGAGAACTTGAGAATTTTCAAGAGGCTATGTAGGTGAACATAAGATGAAATGGGTTAAAGTCATACAAGATGAGATGAAGTCCTTGAATGAGAATAAAACTTTTAAGTTAGTAAAGTTGTTAAAAGGTAAGAAAGCTTTGAAAAATAAGTGGCTGATCAGGATTAAGCATGAAGAACACAATCCTCATCCAAGATTCAAAGCTAGATTGGTTGTTACAGGATTGAACCAAAGAAAAGGTATTGATTTTAATGAAATATTTTTACCAGTTGTGAAAATGACATCCATCCGTACAGTGCTTAGTTTAACATTAAGTTTAAACTTGGAAATTAAGCAACTTAATGTCAAGACAACCTTTCTTCATGGAGATTTGAAGAAGAGATATATATGGAGCAGCCACAGGGTTTTAAGGAAAATGGGAAAGAGGACTATGAGTGTAGATTAATGAAAAGCCTACATGGTTAAAAACAGGTACTGAGACAGTGGTATAGGAAGTTTAAGAAAGTTATGGGGGAGTAAGGTTATAAGAAAATGACTCCAAATCATTGTGTTTTTATACAGAAATTCTCTGACGATGATTTCATTATCCTTTTGCTCTATGTTGATGATATGTTGATTATTAGCCAAAATATCAACAGTTTAAAGAAGTAGTTAAGCAAGTCTTTTCCTATGAAAGACTTGGGGTTGACAAAACAGATTCTTGGCATGACAATTATCAAAGATAGGGGCACTAAAAAATTATGGTTATCACAAAAGAAATACATTCATAAAGTATTTCAAAGGTTCAACATGGATAAAGCTAAAGTGGTTAGTTTTCCTCTTGCTAATCACTTTAGGATGAGTACTAAGCAATGTCCTTTGATGGATGAAGAGAAGGAAGAGATGATGAAAGTTCCTTATGCTTTTGCAGTTGGCAATTTGATGTACGTCATGATATGTAGACGAACAGATATTGCTCACGTAGTTAGAGTAGTGAGTAGGTTCCTTTCAAATCCTGGTAAGGAGTAAAGTGGATTCTTAGATATATACGTGATACTTCCAAAGTATGCTTATGTTTTGGAACTACTAAGCCTGTGTTAGTTGGTTACATAGATGCAGACATGGCTAGTGATGTTGATTCGAGAAAGTTTATTGCAAGGGGTTGTGTCATGGCATTCGAAATTACGTAAATGTGTTGCTTTATCCACCATTGAAGCAAAATTTATTACTGTAATTGAAGCATGCAAAGAGCTCCTATTGATGAAGAAGTTCTTAGAAGAAATTGGTTTTCAGCAGGATAAATATTGACTGTTTTGTGACAATCAGAGTGTTATTCACCTTGGGAAGAATTCCTCCTTCCATTTAAGATGAAAGCATATTGGTGTGAGATATCACTGGATCAGAGAAATGTTAGAGAAGAAGCTATTGCAGCTTGAGAAGATTTATACGAATGAGAATGGATCATATATAATGACAAAAGTTCTACCAAGAGAAAAGTTTGAGCTTTGTCGATCATCTGCAGGGATGACGGTAAACCTTGTTGTAACACCCCCTATATAGAACCTACAACCATCTACACATAAGGCAACCAATTTCCTGTACATACATTTACGACATGCATTTCGGTTAAATGCTATACATATACACATTACAAAACTCCCCAATTCTTAACATTATCATTTAATAGTAGTAAAACATTTTTACATTTACATGGTAATCCAAAAGAAAACATACAATTTCCTTTAACCATTACATGTATAATCATCTTTAACTAAAACAGCTTCCATAAGTATTTTTCTTCTATCTGTTGGCCTTGGTCCCTTACAAATGTTCCTTGTACCTCACTCCTATGACTTTGACCTACATGGATTAACACTTATGCTAAGCTTAAAAGCTTAACGAGGAAACACTTAGTTTGGATGGCCACTCACAGCAGTCATCCGCCAAGCACATACATTCATGAACATCGCACAACTATAAATAAAGATGGCATACTTAATCAAATAAATAATGCAAACATGCTTCAGTATTTTTTTATATACCATAAATTCACCTTCAAAAGTCAAACATTGATATTCAACACTCAATGATACAAACTATCAATACAAATGCAAATGCTCATTCATGTACCGATTATTTATGTTTTCATATTTTATTTATTATTTACATCTCTTTACTTTACTTTCTGTGTTAGGCCTGTACATTTTCTGTGGGTGTGGTAATAGGGGATGTGGATATCCGAAGATATCAAGCTGTGGATACTCGAAGGTATTGAACTGTAGATACCCGAAGGTATCAAACTATGGATACCCGAAGGTATCGAACTGTGGACACCAATGGTGTCAAACCGTAGCAGCTGCACTGTAACCCTATAGGCATGCCTATCTATCCACAACCAAGATAATAGAGTAGGCACTATAATATTTCCTTTAATCATTTTCAAATTTCACAATTCATATATTAACAAATCATATGAAATATATTTCAAGTCATAAACTCTATATTTTCATTTATACATGCAATTCATGGCTTACCACCATTAGAAGGGTATCAAAATCAGACTTGTATAATCATACTATGCACATATGAGTATTGAATATGTATACAAATCATTTATATACATGTAAATTTTCTTCAAAATACATTATGCTCAATCTTCTATTCCAATGTTTAGTCTCCCAATTCACATGTGGTAAGTCCTATTTCATTTATTTCTAGGTGTTTGAAAATTTTCATACATATTCATAAAGGTTCGGATAAGATGTAGTAGAAATCAGAAACAAAAACAATGCCATGGTCATGACAGACATTCTCTCCACTTGTTCCTTAATATGAATATAGAAAAAGTCAGAGCTGGGTTTTGAGATCTTCTATACATTTTTTCCTCTATGTCTATAGTTTCTACAACACCAACAATCATAATATTTAGACTTCTAAATCATGAGATATAGGGAAAATATTACAAGCTGCTCCAAAACAGAGGTAACATCAGGTCACCATTTTCGATCTCAATTTCTAAGTTCATAGAGCTAGAATTAAGTCAGAGTCCCTTCTAAAGATAACAATTTTAAGGTCTTTAGGCTGAGTTATGACTCAAACTATATGACTGACTCAAACAAACCCTAGACAGAATTCCACTACATGATACTCTCTTGTCATATACAACCAAGTTCATGCAAAGTAACACCAAAATAACATCAAAGCAACATCCCAGAAACAATTCTACATCCAAATGAATCTTTATATCAATTCAATCATACACAAATTTAGAAATCAACTAAGTGAAGTCCCAAACTTGAAAGTTAACAAAGTAGGTCTTATATTGCCTTTCCTTCCCTTCCTCTTTAGCTTTGCTTGACTCACTAACTAGAAACACCAAAAATATACCTCTCAATCCCACTTCCATCCTTATAATTTCATTCCTTCATAAGAAAATTAAGAAGAGATAAAGGTGAAGAGAAAATCCCTAACTTTTACCTTGATTTCCACTTAAGATTGGCTTGATTTCTTACATGAAAAATGATGGGACGAAGAAGGTGAAATGGAGAGGAGAAAAATCTGAACTTAGAACCCCCAAAATGTCGTGCATCTCCCCTCTCCATATCCCTATTCTAGAACTTTCAAGACTCACACATATGCTTAATTCCTATTGGACACATATGTTTTATTATTATTGGTCACACTTGCCTTAATCCAATTGGTACATGTGTTAAATTTAGAAAAATTGCATATTGGTCCTTCTTTTTCCTTTACTTCCCACACTGGCCTACAATCTTATAAATTGATTTCATTCCCCTATGTCTTAATTTTCTAATGTAATAAATTTCATGCAATTTGGTTAATTATTCTGAGAGTTATACCACAAACACTATTGGTTGTTCGAAAACGTTATAACTCAACTTCAAGCCAGAAGTCAAAAATGTTATAGGCACAATAAAATTTAAATTCCTTCATAAAAGTCTTAGATTTAGTCTCTAGCTTAATTTACAATTGGAATTATCTTGCTTGGAGGTCTACATACCAAGATATGGCCAAATTATAGAGGTATGTTCATGTCGAAATGAACAAATTACCCATTTACCCAAATCTTTTACATTAAGTACCATTATGTCTCTTACTATACTTATATGCACTTAATTAATTTGTTATACTCACTTCTTAATACACCTTAGACATGTTATAATACTTCTAGGGTATATGTTAGGGCCTTATGTTTCTCTCCCCTTTAAAAATAATTTTGTCCTAAAAATTCATACTTGTATTAAATAGCTGCAGTTGTTGAATTCTCATCATCGATTAGAGTTCCCAAGTTGCCTCTTTAACTCCATGATGATGCCAGAGCACCTTTACAAGATGAATTTGCTTATTCCCCAATTGTCTCACTTCTCTAGCTAGAATTTCCTTTGGCTTTTCATTATATGAGAAGTCTAGTTGGATCTTTATTTCTTGTAAAGGTAACACATGTGAATTATTTGATCGATACCTCCGTAGCATTGAGACATGGAATATATCGTGCAACTTGGATAGTTCCATAGGAAGAGCCAACCTATATGCCACTGGTCCAATCCTTTCAAGGATTTCATATGAACCAATAAATCTTGGACTAAGTTTCCCTTTTTTCCCAAACCTTAACACCTTTCTCCAGGGTGAAACTTTTAAGAAAACTTTGTCACCTACCGCATATTCAATATCTTTCCTCTTCAAATCAGCATATGATTTCTTTCTATTACTTGCAGCCTTCAATCTTTGCTGAATAACCCTTACGTTCTCTTTTGTGTCTTTGACTATGTCAAGCCCAATCATCTTATTCTTAGTAAATTTTGTCCAACAAACTGGGATTCTACATTTTCTGCCATATAAAGCTTCATATGGTGCCATGCTTATATTGGACTAATAACCATTATTGTAGGCAAATTCCATCAAAGGAATGTATCCATCCCAGCTACCCAGAAATTCCATAACATATGCCCTAAGCATGTCTTCCAACATTTATATAACTCCCTTAGATTGTCCATCTATTTGTGGGTGAAAGGCTGTGTTAAAGCTCAGTTGAGTACCCAAAGCTGGTTGTAAAATTTTCCAAAACCTTGATGTAAACCGTGGTTTTGGTTAGAAACAATTGACAATGACACTCCATAAAGTCGAATAATCTCATTCACATACAACCCAGCTAATCGATCTATAGAATAATTAGATCAAATCGGTATAAAGTGAGCTAATTTGGTGAGCCTATCCACTATGACCTATATCACATCATGTTTTCTTTATGTAAGGGGTAGACTTGTAACAAAGTCTATGGTGATATTATCCCATTTCCATTGTGAAATTAGATTTGGATTTAATAGCCCAGATGGGACTTGATGTTCAGCTTTCACCTGTTGACAAGTCAAATACTTGGACATATAATCCATTACATCACGCTTCATTCCTAGCCACCAGTAATGTTGTTTCAAGTCCTGATACATCTTGTTACCCCCATCATGTATGGTGAATACATTATTATGGGCTTCATGTAATAACTTCTTCTTTAAGTCCTTTACCGCCGATACACATAATCTACTCTTAAAGTAGAGACTTCCATCATCTTTCACTATAAAATTAGTCTGTTTCCCTTCTTGCACCACTTGTATAATTTGTTGCAACTTGGCATCATCTTTTTGTGAATGTACTATCATCTGTCTTAAGTTACGACTCACTTTTAACTAAGCTAGCAAAGCTCCATCTAGTGCAAATGTCCATCTACTATGTTGTAATGAAAGCGCTGAAATAGACTTCTTACTCAAAGCATTTGTGACCCACATTAGCTTTTTCTGGGTGGTATTCAACTATACAATGATAGTCTTTAAACAATTATAGCCAATGTCGTTGCCTCAAATTTAGTTCCTTCTGTATGATCAGGTACTTCAAACTCTTGTGGTCCGTGTATACCTTACATATTTACCCATATAAGTAGTATCGCCAAATTTTCAAAGCAAACACCACTGTTGTCAATTCTAAATCATGGATAGGGTAGGTTTGTTCATATGGCTTTGACTGCCTTAAGGCATGAGCCACCACTTTCCCATCTTGGATTAATACACAACCTAGACCATTCCTAGAAGCATCACTATACATGGCATATTCTTTGGTAGGAGTTGGCTGTGTCAACACTAGAGCTTCGATGAGCATCTTCTTTAACTGCTCAAAACTAGCTTGGCATCTATCATTCCATTCAAACTTTGTTCCTTTCCGAAGTAACTTTGTGATTGGAGAAGCAATTACTGAGAACCTTTGACAAAGCGTCGATAATAACCAGCTAAGCCAAGAAAACTTCTCAGTTTCTTCACATTCCGAGGTGGCTTCCAATTGAGAATCACCTCAATTTTACTAGGATCTACCCTGATACCTTTCGAAGAGATGATATGCCTGATGAAAGAAACTTCCTTTAGCCAAAAACCACATTTACTCAATTTGGCAAATAATTGCTTCTCTCTTAAAGTCTGGAGCACAATTCTCAAATGTTGAACATGTTCCTCTTCATTCCTCGAATAGACCAATATGTCATCTATAAAAATCACAAAAAATTGATCTAGGTTGAGTCGAAACACTCTATTTGCTGGACCCCGTTCCCGAGGCCCAGCCGAATAGTTCTAGACCCCGTTCCCGGAGCCCAACTATCCAAAACGGAATCACAAACGGAGACCGTTGGGCCCGAGTCCCGACCCAAGGCTGAACCTAGGGTGATTTGTCGGGACAACAAAAGAAAGAAACTGCGGAAGCAAGCATTCACATCTTAGCATACTCATCCACAATATAATTTATTCAGTTAATCTACACAGCAATTAACTTCATTTACACACGTCGTACCATACATGCTTAGACAAAATACATCAGTATGCTTTACAATGATATGCTCAATGAACTATCCAGAATAGTACTAACTTAGTACAAAAGTCTCTAACTATTGAGGAGCGCTCGATGCCTTGCATGTAGCGCCCCCTTACCGTAGAGTTCGCACCGGTATGCCCGTGGGTCATTCCGGTACATATCCTACGATAAAGGTGCACTACGATAAAACTACTACTAAACCTTATACGGCATCATTATTAAATTGAACTACCAAGCATCAATAACAAAATCCATAATGAGCTGAAACCAAAAATTTCCTCATTAATTTCCAAATTCATCAATTTACAAAGTCAATATCAATCCCTTATACATGAACATCCACAAGCCTAGACAAGGCACTACAAAAGTTGAGGAAACTACAACAAAAACTAACTATGACTTCCAGAAACTTTTCCAGCTGACCGACCTTTGCACCATAGTTCCTCTTGGATCTCGCTTCACACGGTAGAAGAGCCACTAACAACTATCGATGCCTATCGACCCTGAAAAACAATAATGCAATTTTGTTGAGTTTTACAAACTCAGCGAGTTAACCATCATCGATGGTTTCCTCAATCAAGCACAATCCAAGCATTTACACATAATATTCCATGCA
>JAOQMQ010100070.1:0-33797 GCA_027563845.1 Erythroxylum subrotundum | reverse complement strand
GCTTTAATCTTTAACCATTTAAGTAAACTTCCCAAATTGACCCTACACATCTTATTCCTTTATTCTTATTCTAACACCATATAAAACTCTAATTTAATCTTCATCCCTCCATTTAAACCATTAACCTAAGCAATAAAACCTCAAATTAGTGACAAGCCAATCAAATTCTAGCTAAAAGAAAATTTAGCAAGATTAAACCTCAAAAATAAATTTAAACATACTATTTAATAAGGAAAAGGGATCGGGACCCAACAGATATAGTGGTAAGCTGGTCTTTAATTCCATAATAAGCATGACTTAACCATTTTTAAGAATGGTTTGAGCTGTTGTGTCTATGGTATTTAGAGAGAAAGATATAAAAGATCTTTTAGGAAATGAAGAGGGACTCGCAATCACTACCTAGCCATTTGCAATTGAATTAGGGTGGTAATTGTGGCTAAAAAATCCACACTAAGTGCAATTAATGGTGTCAATTTAGTTGGAATTTACCAAAAAAAGATCAAAAGCAAAGATAGCAATACAACAAGTTAAAAGAAAAGACAATTGGAGAAGGTACTAAAATCAATGATCAATCCAACCCAGATTACATTTATACAAGGCAGATCTATGAAAGATAACATACTAATTTTGTAAGAGATATTGAAAGATTATAATTATAGGAGAAAAATTAAAAGTTGTTGTTGAAAGATAGGTTTCTTTAAGGCATTTGACACTATTAACTGGTAGTTCATACAAATTTGCCTGGAAGCCCTTGAATTCCCAATAAAGTTCATTACATGGATTTTGATGTGTTTAAAAACTGCTTCAATTAGTATTTTGGTGAATGGGATTCCTACTAAGCCATTAAATTTTACTAGTATTAGATAAGGGGATTCTTTCTCTCCTTATCTATTCACTCTAGTTATAAAAGGACTCTCTCGACTCATCAACAAGGTTATTAGTGCCAATGGTAGGTTTCGCTATAGTGATAAATGTAGTATTTCCAAGCTCACCCACTTGATGTTCACAGATGATTTGATCTTGCTTTCGGGGTCAAAACCACAATCCATGAAGATGTTAAAGGATCTTCTTATGCAATTTTCCAACTGGTCAGATCTAAAAGTGAATGTCAATAAAAGTAGTTTTTGCTCTAAAGATGTGAGGAACTTTATGGAACTCTCCAGAATTACTGAACTTGTTATTCAAGAACTTCTTCTCAAATATTTGGGAGTTCCCATTTCATATACAAAGTCAAAGTATTCTGATTGTATACCATTTATAGAAAGGATCAAATTTCAAATAAATGCCTAGTAGAATCGATTTCTATCACTTTCTATTATGATTATGTTAATGGTTTCTATTCTTGGAAACTTATATGTTTGTTGGATATCCCATATCATTCTACCCAAGAAAGTAACCAAGGAGATAGATGGTATCATGAATGCTTTCTTATAAACTAGGAATTCTCAGAACTCCAAAAAAGCTAAAGTAAAATGGAATGAGGTGACTATTCCTAAATAGTAAAGGGGTTTGGGAATCATCCCTATCTCTTTTATGTAAAAAGTTCTTTTGTGCAAAAGGATTTAGAGACTTTTTGAAGATAAAAATGCAATTTGGGTAAAATGGTTATTTGAAACATATCTTATAACTGAAAGGTTTTGGCAATTATCTCCCCTTAGGAAATACTCTTGGATCTTCCTACAAAAGTTGAAACTGAGACAGGTGGTGTTTCCTTTGATTAAGCATATCTTAGGAAATAGTGAGAATATTTAGGTGTGGTTTGATAACTGGACAAAATATAGTCCTCTAATACAATGGTTTGAATTATCTTGACTTACGAACGGGCTTCCACTCAACTACAAAGCGTCTTCTTTGATGAACCAAGCGCAATGGGCATGAAACTTTAGAGGGTTCAATTATTAGTGGGTTATCTACCTCAGGTCACCTATAGACATAGGCAAGATGCAGTAACTTGATTATTAAGTGCCTCAGGCACCTTTATTAACAAGTCTTGCTATAAGGCTTTGCAAGAAGGAGGTGGGAATGTTCCTTAGTTTACTCTTCTATGGAAATATTCTCTCAATCAAAAAGCTTCAATTTTCACATGGATGGTTAAAGAATAGGATCCATACAAAAAACAAATGGTTTGAAACTTATGCCCTTATTTACGTGCTTTGTAAAGAGACTGAAAAAGATCAAAAACAATTATTTTTCAATGCAGATACTCCAAAGTGGTTTGGAGCAGAATTTTACATCTACTATTAGATACCTACATCAATTATGATTGGACATTAACTCTAAATTTGATCATTCGTACAACTAATCAGAAGTTACAAGATGCCCCAATGTATAAAATAGCCTTCACTAATACTATTTACTCTATATGGAAGTAATGTAACAAGAGGATATGCAGGTAAAAGGAAGTTGACAAGTATAACTTAGCTGACGACATTATCAATTGGACCAGATCCATTTTGATAGCTAAATTTTATTACATGCACTATCCATATAAATGAAGACTAGATGGAATTTGTAACCATTACTATTAAATTTCATTTGCTTATGTAAGTTGTTTTTGTAGTTGGCTTTGTAATTCATTTCATTATGAACTCATTGTAATTTTGAGATAGCTTTGTTATAGTCAATTCGATCCTTATTCAAATTTAAAAAAAAAAAGAGATAGTGAATGGTGCAAACTTGGCCGGAATTTACCAATAAAGGTTAAAGCAAAGTCAGTAATACAACAAGTTAAACCTTCTCGAATTGGGGTACAAAGAAGTTGCTTCTAAAGTTCTTAAGCCTTAAGTTAACCTAGGCCCTCTTCATGTGCTTGCAACCTCCCCTTCACTATAACTGAAGTTCTTTTTAAATTCAAAGGTGAAGGATGTCATTAAAAATGATATGTGGCAATGTGAGTATAAGGGGATGTTCTTTATTTGTAATGTTATCCCTAACTATTTGTTTGATTCATCTAACATTATCGCTTAATCTAGCTAAGGCATGCACTTAGAAAATTCATTAACTATTCGTATACTGCTCTCTTTAAGTCTCCTTCTCTCCCTATACCTTAGTTTAGTTTAGTGTGGTTTAAAGATCAAGTTCCCATGACCTCCTTTATCTTCCAAATAGCTTCCAAAATACATCTCCTTACCTTGGATAAGATTAAGTGGAACTCCTTCTTGATTGATGCCTTTTTTGTGTGTAAATAAACCACTTAAACTATAGATCATATGCTCTTCACACGCCCTTTAACTCTCCTAAAATGGAGATAAATACTTATATGGTGTGATCTTCTATTCTAAGCCAAACCTTAGGATCTACTAATCAGTTGGGCATCAGAGGCTAAATATCAAAATAAACATTATTAGATTATTTTCAAGTTGAGTTTGACCTATTTTACCTATTGGATGTGGAAGGAAAGAAACTATAGGCTTTTTCAAAACAAAGTTATAAATTCTCCTAAAATGATAAGGAATATATACAACTAGATGCGAGAACTATTCATAACCAAGGAGATTCATCTTCATTGTAGTAGGAGGCTTGTTACTTTTTGGAACCTTCCTACCTTTTAGACCCCTTTATCAATGGGGCCTTAATACTAATATGGATTTGTGTACATGGTTTTCTTGACTTTGGATACTTTAGTTGATTTGACACAGAGTGCTGAAATCTTTTGTTTTTGGCCAGTCTTACTTAGTGGGGTTCTATTGGCCTTTAGCTTGATTAAGTGTAGTTAGCTTGTATCCTGCCTTTAAGCTTTGCACCTCTTTTTAATAAAAAAAACTTTTTTATTGTTAATATATTTTAAATTTACAAAAAATTAATTATTATTCTGCACTTCTAGGCTTTATAAAATAGAAGTAGAACTCCCCATAAATTCTTGTCTTGTAAACTTGTAAAATTATGTACTTTTGTGCTTATTAAGAGTTTCTATGAATGTTTTGTTTCAGTAAGATTCCTACATTCCTCTAAGACATTTAAACTCCTTTTCTTTTAATCAAAAGTGTGATTTTGCACCATAATGTTTCACAAAAATGTGCATGTAAGCCCTTAATGTTATTTATGATACCATTTTGCACTTTAATATTACTAAAATAGTATTCATTGCACTTTGAATAAAAAGAAAAAACGGTAATAAAGATAAAAATGACACTTTTAATCAATATTTAAAAAATTATTTTGTAATCAACTGATAGTCTAAATTGCCTAGTTGTAATATCTCGTAAATTAAATTGATAACCCATAAATTAAAAAGTACAAAGAGCTTAACTCTAAAATTTAGTATGCTACCAATACTATTTTGAATACACTAAGGTATGACACCATAATATAAATAACGATAAAAACTAATTTAAATTTTTTAAGAAACGGTAGAGAACAATTTGTACTTTTGCTTTGCCTTGTTGATCTGCTTGAGCTGTGAACTGATTCGTGACTCAAATGGGACTACATTGAAATAGCCAGTCATTAAACACTATACATAGTTCTAGCCATTGACTCACGAACAAATGACAACACCTTCAATCATACGTGAAAACAACACTAGTATTAGATCAATGTAACATCAATCAAAGCTAGAATTAACACAATTTAATAATTCCTCACCCTGGGAAAGAAGGAAAAGTGTCTAAGCCTCTTGACTCTACTGTTGGTTTGAATTACAAGAATCTCTTGCAAATAATGTACAAAAAAGGGGGCAGAAGAATTAAGTTTATGTGCTATCATTTCCAAAGTTCTTCCATTGGGATCCCACGCTCACGAGCAACATCACGGAACTGTCTCATTTTTGACACTGCAACAACTGTTGCTCTGGCATTGTTGAGGGCGTTGTTGCTTCCAAGTTGCTTTCCCAAAGCATTTTCCACTCCTGCCATTTCCAGAACAATTCTTACAGCACCTCCAGCAATCACTCCAGTACCAGGTGAGGCAGGTCTAAGCATCACCTGTGCCGCCCCATACTTTCCATCAGCTCTGACACACAGTCAACAGAATTATTTTGTGGCATGGTAGAGTAGAAGTATGCTGCTGCTAATTAATCTCAATGATCTTCTAGACTATAGGTTTGAATTAAATGTAAGTCAAATTCTGTTGTTAAGCATATGTACAAAAATACATAATCTGCAACTCCTTTTCACCCAATCCTGACAATATAGACATATAAAGAGAAATAGCTTAGCACGCCCAGTTCAACAATGAATGGCCTCACAAAAAGGTTCTCAACTAATCATATGCATCAACTATATTATAAAGCTAAAAGAAAAGGTTCTATCTATTGCAATACTCAACTCCGGTAAAATCAATGTCACAGTAAGGCTCTTTCAAAATTTTGCTTAAACTATAAAATTTCAGATCATGTAAATATTGAACTTGGATATTTCCACTACATGGATAATTAGGTCAACCAAGATAAAACTCATATACTTCTCCATAAAGACTACAGACCTGCAACTCTTATAAAACCCCGTTCCAAATGAACTCCAAGCTAACTATTTAAATTCCAGTAATTGTATGGCTTGTGAAATATGATTACTAATTTTAACCACTTTTTAGACAGATATCACACTGCAAGGCATAAATGTGCAACAATCTACCAAATTTTATATTATCAGCTTAAAGTTAAGAGTATATTATGATTAGGGAAACAGTTAAAAGTTCCTGATGCAAAGCTAATGCCAGAATGCTAGTAGAAGACCAAAAAATAGGAGGATGGCAGGAATCACTTTAATTCTTAAATGTGGCTATCTAGCTTCTCTTCATCCATGACTATGGCTATGTAGCATGTTCTGTTTTGATATTCCTCCAAAGAATCAAAATTCAACATCACTACAAGATATAGAGACATTGTTCACAAGCCATGATTTTGATTAGGTAGGTGAAATTTGTCTTGAAATGATAGGTGATCGAGTCAATAAAACTTGAAGAAGAATATTATACCAACAAATTTTTCTCCATAAATCAAGCATATTTTCTAATCAGTACTTAATTGTCCCTTGGCACCTATGCACTCTCTACCCAACAATTGGAGCTATTATTAGAATCAAGCTCACACCATGCAGCAAAACTTAGAGTTGCTCCCAAACTTTGAACAACATTTATATAGCAAAGCTCTTCTATACAGTTCTGTAGATTGAAATGCATGCTACAGAATTGAAAGGGAATTCTCTTACCTGAAATTATTTTATTGAGTGAAAGCTTAAACTTGCAAGTATGGCATTAAGCACAATCCACCACTAACTGACTTAAAATGATCACTACAAAGTGTGTGACATGGGGAAACTTCAAAGTATTCTAATTGCTCAACATCACAAAAAATATAATAATAGGATAAATGGAAGTTATGCTCTGATCCATTGGTTCTGCAAGAAACAAGTCCACTAAGTTGAGTATATTTACCTTCTCTACTCATTTGTAATACTATTTCATAAATTCCCTACACTTCGGCATCGCACAAAAACTACTATCACCTCCTAAAGTATATCTAAGAACCACGAAGTTGCTCCTAAAACGTACATGGTCATCTAGAAGTTTTTCTGGTAGCATGACAAATAGGACTCTGGTAATCTCCATTTCTGACGGCTTCAATCTCCAAATAAGCAAAATTAATAATCATTCCCTTGCGACATACATACATCATTAGAATCAAAAGAAGAATAGTCCACGTTTGCACATCGTCAAATAATAAATTACAATGCAACATGAACTAATAATGTGGAAATATGCAAGACCCATGTATTGGAAGCTCATAGTGAACCTAATCCAACGGACCAAGAAAATACTAACCCAATATAGAAAGAAGAAATAAAATTTTACACACAAATGCGTCCATAAATTACACACCTCCCTGTCATTTATCGTTACCAAAAGACAAAAAGATCGAATCCCCATTAAAAACATCAACATTCAAGGGAAAATGCAAGTTGGAAAACTCGTACCTGTGAGGAAATGTCGAGTATTTGGTCATGGGAACGCTGATGATGTTCCTCCTGGCATTAACAGCCGATTTTTGGACTGCAGCAATAACTTCCTTAGCTTTCCCAACCCCAACACCGACCTGTCCCTGCTTGTCCCCAACCACCACAACCGCTCTAAAATGCAACTGTTTCCCTCCCTTGACCACCTTGGTCACTCTCCTCACTTGCACCACTCTCTCGTCAAATCCATCTCTAATCTTTTCCTTCTTAGCTTTTGAACCGAACCCAGTTGTCTTTTTCACCTTAGAATCCATCACGTAGACATCATTCCCTTGAACAGTAATCCCACTATAAGCAGGACCATAAAGCTCCTCATAAGCAGAAGCAATTTCTTCCTCGGTCTCCTCCGGAAATTCATCAAAGTAAGGTGGAGGAACAAAACCCTCAGGTGGGGTTGGAGGGTCAAAGGCGATTTCTTCGTTGGGGTTCACGTTATCGAAGAAGAAGGTGTCAATGTCGTCGGATTTGGCTCTAACAGTGACTGTTGTGTTAGAAGAAACGGATAGACATGGGAACGATTTTGGAGAGAAAGGGAAGAGCTTTGTGGGTTTCAGGAGACAGAGGCTAGGAGTGGATTGGAGAGGGAGGAATGTGAGGGTACATGGGCTAACTGTGGTAGCCATTGTTGAGGGATCACTATCAGAAGTGAAGCCGGTAGCTTATCTCCAAGCCAACTCCAGAAAGTAAAGTGGGGTCTCTTAACAAGTTTTTTTTTAATTAAAAAATCATATTGATTAGAGACGGTAATAGTTACAGCGTATGGGGGACAAAATTCTCCTCTCAACTCAAAACGATAGCGTTACAAACTAATTAAACTCTTAACAACAACTCGTAACACGTCAACGTTTCACACACTAATAAAACTATCGTTAGTCTGAAAAAGATAAAACACCAACCACTTCCCTCAATCTTACTTTGAACCTTCCATATTAGGGTTGAAGCATTTGTGTTCTCCACCCTCTCGAGGCTCCTATGAGCTTAGAGGTAGATGACCCAGTAAAAGTTCTGCTTATTCATTATAGCATGACCACTCTAGCCTATTAAGGTAAGACTGATCATCCATAATCCCATTTTCCTTTTCTTTGTATTTCATCCTTAATCTGACCGATGAAAGTTGATTGTAGCTTCTTTTCTTGTCTCTTTAAATTCCAGGACCTTAGATAAGAATCCCTTACCCCTTTTCCAAGCCTCGATGGCATCTCCTTTTTGGATGCTGAACACTAAGCCCCTCTTCTAGAACCTTCAATATTATCAGATGATGTTAGCTTTAAACTGCCTGTTACTTTTGGTATGCATGTTTCTCTGTTTTACTTTTTCTGTATGTTTCTCTATATTCTTAATATATTTGCAAGCTAGGATAAGCATTCCTTGATAGAGCTAGAGGAGATAATCTGTTCTCTAACTTTATCAAAGATGCACTCTCTTACTTGATGTGAATTCCTACTGGTGTTTTGAAATCTTCGCATGTTTCTTTCTGCCTATATTTCCTTAATGTAAGTCGCAAAGGAAATTAGGTTAATAAGAGAATTAGGTTGAGAAATAGACTTTAGTATGCTAAACCACTGCATATTCACTGTGAAATTAATTGTGCTTAGGGACCACAGACATTTGTGTTTTATCCAAGATCAAATGTTTTCCGAGAAGGGGCACTTAAAAAACATATGGTCCATATTCTCTTGTACAGAGTTACACAAGACACAATCCACTATTGAATTCAGAAAAGAGAGTTTATCCATAGTACTAAGTTTGTTTAAAGTAGTAAGCTATAGGTGAATGAAGAGCTAGGCATTAGCTCTTTATGCCATATTACTTCATACCATTCCACTTTGGCATTTCTCCGAAATAGCCATTCCTTGCAACTTTTTATTGTGAATATACCATGTGGGTGGTTTCTCCAAATGCATTGGTCAGGTGTTAATAAGTTAAGGGAGTAGGTAGGTTGTAGGTGATGAATTTCTGTCGAGAATTTCTCCTACTGACCCTCCCCAATAAAGGCCTTCGCTTTAGCATTTAATGGCAGATGGCTCAATAATTGAACTAGACTCTGATTCATGATTAGTAGTCCATTTCCTGACCAGTTGTCATACTAAAAATTAGCCTTCTCTCCATCCTCTACTATGTTTGAAATTTCAGAACACAAATTCTACTTTATCTTCAACAGTTGTGATAGAAACCAAGAGTGAGAGGACTTTGGGTTAACAGTCCATATACTTTGACCCTTTACGGCATAAGCATGAAGTCATTTTACCCATAAGGTATCCTCTCCTTGCAATATAGACCATAATTTCTTCATCAAGAGAGCTTTATTAGTCAACTTTATAGGAATAATTCCCAATCCTCTGTCCCTCTTAGGTCTACAGACATCAATCCACTTGACTTTGACATGTCCCTTATTCGGGGCCCTTCTCTCTATAGAAAGTTTTTCATAAGCTTTTCTAGGGATTTAATTACTCCCCTTACGAGCACCATATTTGATGACCAATAAGTGTGCATGGAGTTAAGCACAGAGTTTACCAACTGTAACCTTCCCCCAAAAGATAGAGCACGATTGGCCCAAAAAGACAGTCTCGTTTGAATTCTTTCAATGAGTGGGTAGCATTCCCGAAACTGAATCCTTCTGAAAGTGATTGGTAGACCTAGATAGCATAAAGGAGTTTGTTTCCGTAGCATACCAGTTAAGGATGAAACTCATCCTTCCAAGTGATCTGCACTTTTAAAGAAACCAAAGTGAATTTTATTATAGTTAACAGATAGTCCAGACATAGAGGTAAACAGGCTCAAAGAAGCTACAAGGAGCTTGATAAAAGCCTCATTAGCCTTAGAGAATAGGAAAAGATTATCTACAAAGCATAGGTTTACCAAAGAGACTTTCTTGCATCAGTTATAATGTTTGAACCCTAAACCCCTAACAGTATTATGCTTCAAGAGAGAAGTTAGAGCGTCCATGCATAATATGCATAAATAAGGAGATATAGGATCCCTTTGTTTGAGTCCTCTTTGCCCATGAAAGATTTTTGTAGGAGATCCATTAACTATTACAACGTAAGAAGGGGTAGTAATGCAAGCTTCAACCCATTTAATGAGCACCCTTGGAAACCCTATCACTTCTAGTAGCCTCAAAATAAAGTTCCATTCTACACTGTCAAAAGCCTTCTTAAAATCAATCTTGAAGCCACACTTCTTTGGAGCTTTCTTCCTCAAGTAACTTCTTAGCAATTTTTGTACTATGGAAATGTTATCCCCTATTTGTTTGCCCTGTAAAAAACCACTTTGATTATCACTAATCAAAGACCCTAAAACTATTTTCAGTCTGCTAGCAATAATTTTTACAATCACTGTATAAATGAAATTTAAACATGCAATAGGCCTGTAGTTCTCCAAGGTTACTGGATTGCTTAGTTTAAGGACTAAGCAGAGATAGGTTTTGTTGATTTCCTTTAAAAGAGTTCTTGAGGAGAAGAATTCTTCAACGAATGCTTTCACCATCATGCCAATCTCAAGCCATGCTTTCTGAAAAAAGAACCCATTGAACCTATCAGGTCCTGGAGGATTGATGTATATCAGTTAAAAGACTCGAAATCGCAAAGCATTGGGTAAAAAAATTACTTGGTAGGATTAATTTTAGGATTCATTTTGAAGACAACCCTCTCTAATTTCGAATCTTTAACAGTTCTAGTTAATAAAGTCTTCTCTTCGTTTGAAAACTTGTTATGAATAACAGAATCCAAGAATTGAGTGTTCACAGTTACACTTCGAGAGATATAGAAATCTTTAAAGAATCTCTCAGCTTCTTTCAACAGATCCTCATGCCTACTTATCTTCCTTCCGTCTAGCAAAGCTATTTCCTTTATAGAGTTGTAGTTCTCCCTGGCAATTATTGAGCTGAAGAAGAATTTAGAATTTCCATCTCCTTCTTTAAGCCATTTCACCCTGGCCCTCTGCTTCATAACACTAGCATGATTGTTTGAAGCTTGCAAATAGTCAAACATAGTTGATTTCTCTTGAGATAAAAAGAGACTATCCCTAGGGTTATAGGATAGAGCATGTTGAAGTTGGGATAACTTATCTCTGGCTATTAAAATAACCCGAAAAGTGTTCTCCACTGTCTGATTCTTTAGTGTCTTTAAGGCCTCTCTGATTAATTTCAGCTTCTGAATACATTTGAATTGAAGGGTTCCATTTACATTTGTTGTTACCCCCTCCCTCAAACAGTCATGAAATCCCGCTACATCAACCAAATAGTTGTTAAATCTAAATGGATGGCAATGCTTCGCCTTTAGGAACAAATTCCCCACAATCATTTTGGTATGGTCCAAAAACATAGGGTCTAAGAAGGAGGCCTTACTTTCCAGGAATTGTTGTAACCATGCTTGGTTGACCATTTCTCGATCAAGCTTTTTCCTGAGTGACCATCCATTAGTTTGCCTATTACTCTAGGAGAAAAAATGTCCAGTTGCCTTCAGGTCTAGAACTCCTAACTGATCAACACAATCCTTGAAGTCAGTAGAGTCATTTCTTAAGGAAAAATGACCTTCTGCTTTTGTTCTATAGAGGGTACAATCAAAATCTCCTTAAATGAGCCAAGGACCTACCACCCTTCTTTGGCAACTCAGTAAACTCTTCCAAAGCTCCTTTCTGTGAAACACATGGTTTAAACCATACATTACTGATACCAAAAAAAAAAAAGATGTAGTCTACTTAACAACATGCCATTTCATGTGTATAACATGCATCTCCACTTCAGTTACCTCAATATCTACTATTCGTGGATCAAAACCAACAATAATTCTGCCATAAAACATGAACTTGATAATTAGAGAGGAACCGCCACTTATTTCCTAGCTTATTAAGATACTTGAGATTCTCCGATCTGATTTTTGTTTCCAAACTAGCAAAAACCCGGAATATTTTCCTTAACCAAAAAATCCTTTAAGGCCAAGAGTTTTTTGGGGCAATTAAATCCCCTGACATTCTAGACTACAATCACTAAGTAATGGCTTTGGAGCTTGGCCTTTGCTCCTAGTACCCTTCCTCCGTTTCACACTGTTAAATTGTTTTGCAACCACTCTCTCTTTCGAATTGGTCGATGTTGAAGTGGATGAGGTTGCCTCTATATCATCCTCTTTTTCACCCTCCTGAACTGTTAGCTTGCCTTCCTTAGGATCTTCTTTTGTAGTGCTTGTTTCTATTTTCAGCTTAGACTAGTTTCCTGCATCTAAATAAGTAGACGCTGCAACATTATGATTTGGTTCCAACTCCTCATTTCTAGCCTTATCCATATGATTTTTGTCACTTACAACTGGTTCTTCTTGTGTCACATTTTGGTATATTACATGTTCATCATTTAATTCATTTTCACAAAGATTTAGACCCATTAGTTCCTTATAACTCCCTTGCTTAAACCTTTTCCCAATTGGTATCCATTTTTTCCTTATAACTTCAAAAAAGGCTTCCAATGGTAATCCACTATAACAATATCTTCATATAATGATCCATTAAAGCCTAACCTCATGATGGGGATTTGTTTTGGCGAATCCTTAGAGATATCCATAGTAATACATAGCCGACCACAGCCTAACCTTTTCCTTTTTCTTGTATTTTCATCCATGCATAGAGGCTGCCCCAAATAACTTGTAATCATACTAAGGGTATGTTTGGGAGTTTAGGATGTAATGGAATGGAATGGCAATTAATGGAACGGAATGGAATGGAGTGGAATGGAATGGAATGAAATGGGCCACTCCATTGTTTGGAAGTTTAAATAAAATAAGAAAGGGACTTCTTTGACCATTGTTTGGAAGTGATACTAAAAATAAATGGAATGGAATGACTTGTAATATATTTTTTTCAAAATTACCTTGTAATAAAATATGCATGAAGCTCATTTGTTGCGTACCCAAATATATAAAAAAAAATTCACCTTATCACCATTAACGTAACTATTATTTATAGCATTGAGGTTAACAGTTCTATAAATTATAATATCCTCTAAGCAATGTTATATTCCAAGGGACACATCTTACGAACAAATATAATATTCTCTAAACAAATATTTACTACTTCATAGAAACAAGCCCAATTGTTTTTTTCACAATTCCAACGCCTAACAAATTAAATCAATTACGGCGTTATGTTGAAAGGTGCATATGAAGACGAAACTTTCTTGTTGGTCCTATACAGAGAATTTTTCCTAGGAAAGTGAACATACAGATGACCCAGTAGCTGTAGAGGAAAACATTCGTCAATGGAAGAAGCCAGTTGAAGGAGAAACACAATGGACGTAGTAACATGTAGCCGCGTAGTTATTTGTTAGACTGGGGTTGTAATTTCATTAATTGTTTGAGGGTATTTTTGTCATTAAATTAGGGTTTAGAAGGCAAGCCATGTCATTCCATCATTGACCCCCCAATTTGGGAGGTCACAAAATATTAGATTTTGGATGGCAAAGGTTGGCTTTCAAAGCCATCAATTGTCATTCCATCCTGTTTCAAAATAGACTCCCAAACAATGGCCTGAGTCATTTGGGTCATTCCATTCCATTCCCTTCCATCCCTCCACCTACATCCAAACATACCCTAAGGCCTTTGGTAGTCTAATATTCCAATGGAACATTATACCGATTAACCCACAAACGACCTAACTTTAGCTTTTGTGTTTCAGGTTGGAACCCCAACTGCCAGTTTTGGAGAAACAGAGGAAGGTTCATCACCTGCCAAGGTCCTTCTTCCAAGACTTTAAGAGCCTGCATTTTGGATGAAAAGGTAAATAACACTAAGTTTTTATCAACTAGCAGTACCTCTAGCAGTCCCTTATTCTTCCAATTATTGGTTGCCCACTTTTGCATCATCGGAAAAGGGGGCCTTCTCTCCAAAAGAAACCCATCAGAGAGGACTCCCATGATCGAGCTCCTTGTAGGACTTCCAAATATGGAGAAACAATGATTCTTCCTTGATCTTCCTTCGGGGAGAGTAGTGGAGGGCAGTATCTCCTTCATCAGCTATCACTTTCTTCAAGCTCTTCTTGAGATTAGAGGAAGAGAAGGACCCTTTTTAGGGAGCTTGGACGCAGTTAAGATTTGGGAGGGTAGCAATGGAAATTCGGTGGGTGAGTCTGAACAAAAGAAAGGAGTTTTAGGTGTAGGCATGATTGGAAGTCAAAGGAATGGAAAGCAGAGAAAAGTCAGAAAAAGTTTTTTTAAGTGGTTTCCAAAAGAAAGGAAACAGTCAAAGTAGATTGCGAGAAATGACAAAAAAACCAATAAGCTAGAAAGGGAGGGCAGATGTCTGTGAAGAAGATGAAGTAGGCGTATGTTGGGAGAAGTAAGAGGGAAATTGAGGACTAAGTTGAGAAAGGATTGAGAGCTGGAATAGAAGCAGGTGAATGGGCTTGAGAGTGAAGTTATTGGACAGAGGAATAAGTTGAGGGCTGGAAAAGAAGCAAATGAACGAGGCTTAAGAAGAAACAGCAATGTAAAGTTGGAGTTCAGTGGGGATTGATGAAAGGAAAAGAAAGGCAGATTAGCCATCGCTAATGAGTGGAGAAGGTCGAGGAAGAAGGAGAATGTCGTTTGATGCATGTGTTTTTTAAGTAATTAATGAATTTAATATTTAAAACATTAATATTCAATCTACTCCAAACCTATGGAAATTAAAAAGTACTCTAACCACCATTGTTTTAAAAACTAAACCGAATTTCGAACCAGCTTAAGAAAAGGTTGAAAGTTCAAATGTTTAACCGGTATATAATAATGCTTATTAATATATAATAAACTAATAATAAATCTAATAATTTAAATTACGATTGAATTTAACATAAATTTTAAAATAATAAAAAATTGTATTTCTATATTATTGTTTATTTAAAGATTCGTAAAAGTTGAAGTATGTTTAAAAAATCAATAAAAAACTATAACTTTATTTGAACTTCTTTCGTTAATATCCTTTAAACATACTTATTTATAGTTTAAATATTATTTTTAACACATTCTTAAATTATCTTAAGCAAAATTACTTATATATATTAATTAATAATTCAATTTATTAAACAAATTTATGATAAAATAATAATTAGTTTTTAACTATAATAATTGAAAATTTTCAATTGAAATATAAGCAGAAAAATAAAGAACCTAAATTTTGACAAATATAATTTATTAGCGAAAAACTAAGTTTAATATTTTTAAGAACAAAAATAGTAATTTATTTTCAACAATTAAAATTTAAAATAAAATATAAATAAATAATATAAATTTTAAAAATATAATTTATTAGTTAAATTATATAAAAATTGAAAAGAAAAAAATCTATTAAAAATTCAAATCTTTATGAATTATTAAAAATCTCAACTTCCTATGCATTCGCTCAAAATTAAATATTGACAATGACAAGTGGTAACTTTGTGGAGAGGAAGTTTGTGTTGGGTTTCACATTATTTTTGAGTCTTTGACAAATCCCTAATGTTATTGTATTAATTAACCAGTTTTCTCCAAGAAAATCATCCAGTTGTTTTCAAAAAAACAGCCGGTTTATTATTAAACCAGTTGGTTTTTACTGCTATAGGTTATAAATACAAACCAAACCATAAATTAGGCCAGTTTTTGTTTATTCCGGTCGAACTGGCTAATCCAGTCCAGTTTTACAATCATTTCTAACTACACTTACATAATTATAACAACTTCATTGGAACAATATAGTTTTACAGGTTCGATCTCATTTTCAACCTTCTTATAATGTAGTTTTGTAAGATCTTATCATAGCAGTAAGTCTTAGTTCAGTCTTATACCCCATCCAATTATAATTCAAGATATCCTTAATTTCTCCTAACAGTTTGGCATTTTTCAGTCTCCATATATAGTTAACCAACATAGCAAAACCAGCTTTAAGTAGTTTGTAGTCTCTTTTCAAGTTGCATTTCACCTCAGTTGCCCATATGAGAGTGTTTATCCATGTCTGGTTGTTCTCCTTTAGATTGAATGTCAACAAAAATTGCCTCCAAAATTAATTATTTCAAGCAAAATTGAACAAGTGGTCTAGTCTAATATCTCCAATATGTCTCCACATAATACACATTTGGGATCAAGCAATTGAAATTTCAATCTCTCATGTTCCCAACCTCGGTAGTGTTGCTAACCATAATATGAATGGATAAGCTAGTACAATCTTTAAGTCCCATATGAATTTGTTAAATTGGAATTTAATCAATGGTCCTAATAGTAGCCTTTTACACAATTATGGTGAGAATGTTTAAACTTGTGTAGGTCCCATTGAATTGAATCAGGTTAAGCTGGTCAGGCTGGTAACTTAGGAGATTATTCATAATGATACAAGAACCCATGGATGAGTGAAAAACCAGCTTCAGTTGCCATTTTGGACAAGCATTATTCACAGGCACTGGACCTCTTAAGCTATGGAAGTGTAGCGTGAGATATAATGGCCTCGATGGATGTCAATTGCCATACTAGAACTTCGTATTACTTCCATTTCTTATAATGAGCTTAATATGGGGTTGCATAAACTATCTAGTGTTCAAAATCTACTTAAATGCATAGGATTGCATAGGTTTACTTGATATTTGATGCATGTGTTATTGGTTTGATGTATTCAAACTAAGCAGGGCAATTGTTTGAAAGCTAGTGAAAATTTACACCTTTTAAAATAAATTATAAATGACGTTTTCTTTGAAAAAAGTTTAGTTTAGTTAGTTAATTTTATTAGAGTGGTAATTATCTAATGAAATATTTTCAATTTTTATAATAGTTCTTAATAATTTAAAATGTATAAGATATATTTAATATTTAATTCAACTGATGATTATAATGAAAAAGCAAAATTATCAAATTAAATTTTGTAATTTTCTAAGTGCATGCCTTGGCTAAATTAAGCGATCATGTTGGATGAATCAAACAAGTAGTTAGGGATAACATTACAAATGTCCCATCATATTTTGGCATTAAGTTCCAATACACATATTTGCTACCAATTTTCTTCCAAATATAAGGTGTAAGTTTAAGAAGTACCTTATCCCCAATTTCAAAGTCAAGAGGCCTTCTTTTTTGATATGTATACATCTTCATTCTTTTGGAAGCTTTATAAAGACTATCCCTCGCTTTATCTATGTTTTTCGCTTGTAAATTGATAAGTAGTTATGTATTTTCCTCCCAAATGTTTTTGAGAAGAGGAGTAAGGGGCTATTGTCGTAAAACAAGTATGAAGGAATTCTTCTTAATAGTTAAGGATCTATGCAAGTTATAACAAAATTATGTAGTATCAAGTAAACTTTACCAATTTTGTTAACTTACACTTATGTATTTCTACAAGTATTCTTGTAAAACTTTATTTATCATCTTTATTTGGTCATCTACTTATGATTAATTTGTAGTAGAAAATTTCAAGTCACACCCCATCATATTAAAAAGAGGTGTCATATATAATGTCTTTTAAAACTCCAAGTTCTTCATTACATTTTTGTAGAAAATTTATATTTCAACCTTTGAGGGATATGAAACTAGGGTTAACACAAAGCTTAGATACTGAAGGAAATGATCAACTATCACTATGATTGAAGTCATGTCATTCACCATTGGAAATCTACCATAAAGGCTATTAAAACTGACATCCCTAGTCATTTTGAAATGGGAAGGGGATGTAACAATCATGCCTCATTCTTTCTTTTAGGCTTATTCAATTGAGAAACAAGGTAAGTTTTAACATATAACTTAATGTTGTTCTCCATTTTCGGCTAATAATAGGAATGGAAAAGGAGTGAGAGCATCTGTTGAACTTTGGGGTGACCGACCCACTGTGATTCATGTATCTAACAACAACATTCAGTATAAATCCCGCTGAGGCACAGGGTCTGGGGAGGTCTAGTAGTACACAGCCTTATCCCTAACTAATAGAGAGGCTATTTCTAACTAACCCATATGAAGCAAGAAGGAAAGGAGAAAAAATAAAGAATAAATAATAAATAATAGTAGTAATGAAAAATACTAAGTAAAATGATAATAAAAATCAATAAATACAAAAATATATATAATGAAATGGTTAAAATGAAAAAATAAATAGATAAATGTAAATAATAATAAGGATATATATTATAATAAACAATAAATAAAATAAAAATAATAACTAGAAAGATAAATATATATATATAATACTAATAATCATAATAACACAGATAATCATAAACATAATAATAATAATAATAAGAAAAAGAATAATAATAATAATAATAATAAGAAAAAGAATAATAATAATAACAATACTATTAGTGATAGTAGTAAAGATGGTAATGATTATGGTGATGAGGATGATGATGATAAGAACATTAATAATAACAATAACAACAACAGCAACAACAACAATAACAACAACAACAACAACAACAACAACAACAACAACAACAATAATAATAAAGGGTTAATTACTAAAAAAAGCCCAAACTTTCGTCAATTTTTCAATTATAGCTCAAACTTTAAAAAATAGCAATAAAATACCCAAACTTTCAAATTTTTTTCAATTCTAGCCAAAACTTTAAAAAGTAGCAATAAAATGCTCAAACTTTCAATTTTCTTCAATTTTAGCCCCAATAGGTGCGCATTGCATCATATTTTAGGGTATAATTTGATATGTGTTTAGTGATTAAGTTGATTGTTTAGTGTTTATTTAGCTTAAGATTTGTGTTAGTTCATAAACATTTATGTTTTAAGTGTTCTTTGGGTGAGAACATGCTTTTGAACTTCAATTATATATATATGAGTTGTCGTGATAAGTTTGTTAGTGTTTCAGGGCATTCGGAAGAGTTTCGGAGGAGAACTGGACCAAAACACATGGCCATGATCGTGGGAGACTTGCCACGATAGTGACAAAAACACCAACATTGAGCCACGATCGTGACAGAAGCTCAAGCATAGGGCCACAATCGTGGGGAATCTACCACGATCGTAACAGAGAGCAGGTAAACCAGCCACGATTGTGGACAGACGTGGAGTCACTTTTGGAATGGGGTTTCGAAGGGATGTTTCGAATATTTCGGTCCCCGAAAAGACACTAGGGTTATCCTAATTGGTAAAGACTATAAAAGGATAATGATGGGACCTTAGAAAGGAGATTTACATTCAGTCACTCTTGGAAACCCTAAATAGGGAGAACAAGAAGAGAGAGAGAGAAGAAGAAGAGGAAGAAGGAGGAAGCAAAAGTGGATCCTGACGCCACTGCTCCCCGTATCAGGTGGTATCCTGACGCTGCTGCCTTCCCAATTTGTCCAACCTAAGTTCCAATTTCTCTTCATTTCCTTTTTCATTTAAACGTATAAAGTTGAGATGGATTGTATGGAAATGGATTTCGGGTTGTTGATAATATTCTAAACTCTCCGTCAGGGTTTTACTTTGAGTTAATAAAGATTTAGTTTTTTTTGTGTTTATTGGTTTGGGTGTTGTGATTGATTAATGTATTTGCATGTTTCGGTAACAGACTGAGAGGGTGAGCCGAATAAAATTGATTATATCAGATTAATAAGAGTTAGGTGATCTAATTGAATACTTAATCAATCTAGTCAGTAATTTTATAGGGAGAGATCCAATGCGAGACCCGATTGTTTATTAGAGAGCTTTAGAATCAATTAGAATTTTGGGTAATTTGTGAATTGAGAGATTGCAAGTTCTATAATTCGATTAGGGTTTACAATTTAGGATTTAATAGTTATAAATCAAGAGAGAGTAATCAACCCTACAACCGTCTAGAATCAACATCTCGTAAACACATAAACAGTAAGATTAGCATTAATGATAGGTAAAATCTCCTCTCTCATAACTTGATTAACTCTCTTGATACATTTTCATTGTGACCTGTGTGACTGCTTAGTTTAATTCTATCTTGTTGAATTTTCTGCTTTACAATTCTTGAATCAATTTCTAGTATTTACTTTCCGTGTTCACTTATGCAGTGTTTATTTCTTTTTATTCTTTTCTCTAAGCCTTAGACGACTTATGATTAGGCTAGTACCCTCCTCGTGGGATCAACCCTTCAATACTACAAAGTACGACCCATGCATTTGCGATTATTGAGGGTTTTATAAATTGTAAAACTTGCAATCAACAAGTTTTTGGCGCTGTTACCGGGGATTGCTTTTTTTAGCAATCTTGTTTGGTTTAGGTAACTTTGATTTAAGAGTGTTTGATACTTTTCCTTGAGTTTTTTTTAGTGCATGAATACAAGGAACACAATGTCCAACGAGCTTAGTGAGGAAGAGCGTTCAGATATTACAAGACACGAAAAAGAGCTAAGAAGAGCTAGACGCCAATATGGCATAAGAAGGAGAGTAAGGAGGAGCTGAGAGGACATTGATGGACTTTATAAGGCTAGGTTTGAGTCCTCAAGGAGTTGCAAGGCCAACAATTCAAGCCAATAATTTTGAGATCAAGCTGGCACTCCTCAATATACTTCATAGTAGTGTGCAATTTTATAGGTTATCCAACGAAGATCCTAACACCCATCTTGCAAAATTCTTAGAGATTTGTGATACCTTCAGGTTTAATGGAATGTCGGATGATGCTATGAGGTTGAGATTGTTCTCTTTTATCTTGAGAGATCGGGTAAAGGCATGGTATAATTCACTCAGTGCAAGTCAAATCACTACATGGGAGCAACTAGCCCAAGCCTTCCTAGCAAAGTACTTTCCTTTGACCAAGACAACAAGAATCATTAAAGAGATCACCAACTTTTAACAAGGTGATGGGGAGTCAATGTTTGAAGGTTAGGAGAGATTTACAGAGTCACAAGGAGCTGTTCCCATCACAACCATCTGAGTGAATTTCTTTTGCAGATATTCTACAATGGTGTAACTCAGAGCATAAGGGGAATAATAGATGCAGCTGCAGGAGGATCTTTGATGAGGAAAACCATTAATGTAGCTCGTGATATTTTGAAAGAGTTGGCAAGCAACAACTGGATGTGGTCAAATGAAAGGAGTAGAAAATGGTCCAAGGAGCAAAAAGGAATGATTCTACTTAACTCAGTGACAACTCTGCAAGCACAGATTATAGCCCTCACCAAGTAGTTGAGCAACATACTAGGAGCTTCTTCATCCACCGTCAAAACCATACAATCACATTATGAATTATATGGGCAGGATAACCATAACATAGCTGAATGTTTCTTGTTGGGAGAGAGTTACCGCAAAAAGGTAACAATCCATATTCTAATACTTACAATCCTAGGTGGAAAAGCCACCCAAATTTTTTATGAAGTACTAACAATGCAAGTGGTCAAGTGAGAACATAAGGACCTCCCAGATTTCAACAAAACTGTATTAGATCTTTGTAGAACAAAATGGACAAGTTAACAAATATGTTGGGTTCAAAGTTCGCGAGCCAACAGGAAGATCAAAGAAGACAAGAAGAGAGTCAGAAAAGAATGGAGGCAAAGTTTGACTAGATAGTGAAGAACCACGCTTCATCCATCCACAATTTGGAAGTACAGGCAGGTCACTTGCCAATGCTTTGTCTTTTAGAAATGCAGGAAGCTTACTAAGCAATACTGAGGCCAATCCAAAGGAACAACTTAAGGCGATTACACTTAGGAGTGGCAAGCAATTGGAGGAGCCAAATGTTCAACAAGATAGCCAATAGAAGGAAAAGGTAGACGATAAAGAAGAAGAGAAACCATATGTATCACCACCACCCTATAAGCCTAAGATTCCATATCCGCTGAGGGCAAGACAACATCAAGTCGACACTCAATTCTCCAAATTCTTGGAGAAGTTGAAGAAACTTCAAATTAATTTATCTTTGGTGGAAGCATTGGAGTGTATGCTCAAGTATGCAAAGTTTTTCAAGGACATATTGACATATAAACGCACTTAGGAGGACAATTAGACGGTGACCTTGACGAGAATTGTAGTTCGATCATCATAAGCACAATGCCTTCAAAATTAAAAAACCCAGGGAGTTTTACTGTTCCATGTGTTGTTGGTGATTTTGAATTTTCTAAATGGTTATGTGATTTAGGTGCAAGTATTAACTTGATGCCTTTGTCTATTTTCAGGAAATTGGGGCTAAGAGACGTCAAGCCAACATCCATGCTTATCCAACTTACAGATCAATCCATCAAGAGGCCATTTGAGGTAGTAGAAGATGTTCTGGTAAAAGTGGATAAATTTATAATTCATGTTGATTTTGTTGTGATGGATTTTGAAGAAGATAGGAATTGTCCATTGATTTTGGGTAGGTCCTTTATGAATACTAGTAGGGCATTAGTTGATGTTCATGAAGGAAAATTGGTTTTGAGAATTGATGATGAGCAGGTTGAATTTAATATGACTAAATCTTTGAAGAAATTGGTAGATGGAAGTGCTTGTATGAAGATTGATGTTGTAGATGATTGTGTGAAGGAGGTTGACAAGGAAAATGGAAAGAAAGTTGAGAAAATTATTGAAGTGCATAGGGATGAGAGTGCGAGTGAAGAGGAATTGAGTAAGGAGGGTAAGAGAGAGAAGTTAGAGAGAGAGGATGCACCCACACCACCTTCCATTATAAAGCCTCCGACTTTAGAACTAAAACCCTTACCTTCTCATTTAAGATGGACATTTTTAGGCAAAGACCACACCTTACCCATCATCATTTCCAACCATTTGAATGTTGAGCAAGAGGAGAAAGTAGTAGAGACCATTAAGAAGAGGATGGGAGCCATGGGGTGGCAAATTTCTAACATTAGGGGGATTAGCCCCAATGTGGTGATGCATAGGATTAACCTTGAAGAAGTAGCCAAGACTAGAATCCTAAAATAAAATTCTCAAAGAATCTAAAAGGGGAAACAAGATATGGAAAATAAAGAAGAAGAAGTAAAGGAGACGAATATGCAAAGGGAAGGGGACTTGAAGGGAAAGGAGGGCTCAGCAATTCTGAAAACAGGAGAAGGAAAAAAAAACAGAATTTAGCACTAAGAGTATTAGGAAAGAAAATTGATGAAAAAGTGGAGAAACTTGGAAACCAAGTAAAGGAAAATAGTATAAGGACTGAATTAAGGAATTGATTACCTCAAGGAAAGTCAAAGTTGAAGCTAAAGAAAGATGAATGAAGCAAGAAATAAATTAGGAAACTAAAGGCAAAACAAGAAAGTAATTGTAATAAGAAAGTGAAGCAAATAGGAAAGTAAGCAAGTTCCTAGCAATACAAGATAGGAAAGTACTTGCAATTCAAGTTCAAGCAATAAGAAAGATGTTATCTTTATTTGATTGCAATTAGGAAAGTAGCAAACTTGGACTCCACTTCTCTAGAAATTACAACACACATTTTGATTGTTTTCTTCTTCTTCTTTCTTTTTTTTGACGAATTTCTTTTTTTTTGACTTTTACTTCTTCTTTTTTTCCAGATAATTTGAAGTTCACACAAACAAATATGGAAGCAAAGAAATGCAAAGCAATTTTCAGAAGTTGGACACTCTTAAATTTCAACTTAGTGTAATTTGCTTTAGAAAGTTTAAATTTGAATGATTCCAAAGTAAGGAGAAAGAAGAGATTCAAAACTTGAAGAAACACCTATTATTCAGCCAAAAACTCAAACAAAAAGTGAACGAAATAGTGGATGAAAAATGGACAGAGAAGAAGAATGAAAATAAACAACAAAAGGATAGTTACTTGAAATCTAGCAACCAAAACGCTCTAATACCAATTGCAAAACCCAATAGGAACTTGTCTTAGAGAACCTTCAACAAGATAGAACTATGCCTGGGAATGGCTAGAATCAAACACACACAAAAACACAAGAAACAAAATTGAAAAGAAAGCAATAGGACATAAAGAGGAAAGGGGTTAGAAGAATGTTGGTCAATGGTAAGAACCCTAAGAGAACTTATCTCTTAGAACCCTAGCAAAAATGTTGGTCAATAGAAAGAACCCTAAGAGAACTTGTCTCTTAGAACTCTAACCTTGGGATGCCACAAAGGAAGACCACTCCTTTGAAAAGTCAAGTATTCTTAAAGAATACAAAGAAAGCAAGAATGATCTCAATAATACTCAATATTATTTCTGAATGAAAAATCCCCTTTTCAAAGTACATTAAGGGTGCCTATTTATAGGAAAAACTTCCTAACTTAATGTCCTAAAGAAGAAACTAAATAAAAGGAAACAAATCAATCCTTAAAAGGAAACAGAATAAATTTAGAAAGGTGTTGACTAGACAACCTTATTTCAAGGAAAACAAAAAAGGAAAGTAATTAAAAAATTATATGAACATATTGGACCTTATAGACCACGTCCTTCTCTTTATTTTTAAGTGGCACATGGTTATCACATGGTATTTTAAGTGAGTTATCCCAATTGGACTCCATGTGGGCCTTTGGACACTTCATGTTGGGCTTCAAGGAGTAAGACAATGCCTCTTGGACCTTTATAAGATGAAATCTAACTCAACAACATAGGTAGGCTCTATCTCTTGAAGGTCTTGGATCAAACAATTCAATGCTTGCTTCATTGTTTTGGCCCTTGCTCTTGTTATTAGGCCTCCAACATCTTGTAATGGATCTTTAGGAACATTAGACTTGAATGTTGGGCCTTTTATATAGGAATTTCGTTCAGCCCCTTGCCTTGCACATTTAGACTTCAAATCTTATCCAATTTCAGCTTCTAAGCCTCCTTTTGCAAGCTCATGGCCATGCAAGTCATGTCCTAGGCTTCCCTGAGGTGTATAACACCATGTATTTTTTTCTTCTTGTCTTTCACATGCCATGGTTCTCCATCAGGTGTTTAGTATTTGAGATATCTAATACTTATGATGTATTAAAGATATCCATTATTCTATATATGAGTTGATATTTGAGTTCAAGCTTATATGGATATTAACTTTAGAAATAATCCAAGTTAAGTTATATTTTATTTAAAACAATATTATTTTAAGATTTGAAAGTTTTCAATGTAGCAATGGTTGCTAATTAAGTCATAATATGTTTTTATTTAGTTGAAATGATTATTTAGAGCAAGAAGTTTTTTTTAATAAACTTGGCATAATTTCTTGCATTATTCAGACAACAATGTACTTTAGAAGATTAGAGTTTTAAAGCATTCAAAAGGACCTAAGATCTCATCAAAGAGTCAAGTATGTATTTAGGCAGTTTCTTTTAATTATGATGATAATTGAGATGAAAATTGTAAAAGTTAAGCAAGTACTTACTATAGAGAATCTTGTAGAATTCTCACTATAAACTAATGTCCTCACATTAGCATGATTGTCATATAATGATATGGTATAAGATAATTAAACGATTAGCTTAGTGCAAGTGGCAGATTATTGGTTTATGCTTGATAACTAATTGGTTGGTTGTAGTTTATGGATAAAATAACTATACGCATTCTTTATCTTATACATATTTAGATATATATAATAAGGTCTATAGGATAATTATACATTACAAATAAAATTATGAAAAAATTATAATTATGAGATTCATTTATATTTATATATTATCCCTAAATTGTTCTTAGTTATTGTTATATAAGACTAAAGTATGGAGAAACTTAAACAAATATGTGGGTATTTGCTAAAGAACAAGTTTATGGAGTTGACCCCATACGAAAAATTTATTTGGAACATTAGTTGTATGTCTATGAAAATTTTCATTGTGATGATTATATAAGTGATCCTTTGACTTGAAATCTATAAAGTTATCTTGTATATGGATTGTTATGTTTTGATACTACTACTTATGACCTATTCTAGTCAAAGGTATTTTAATTGATATTCATTGAATATAGCATGAATTATATAGATGTAGTAGAGTAATCAATATAGGATTCATCATCCTAAAGTAATTAATGAGAATATTTTATTATTCTCAATTAGAATTGATTCGGAAAATCCTTGAACAAAGTAGAAGATGCTTTATAAATAGTCTACAAATGTAATTAATATAATCAATTATTAATGGTAGAGAACTAACATGATTGGATTTAAATAGAGTAGACATTAATCTAATGTTATATTTCTAGTCACAATATTATATGATAAAAAGATTGAATTAGACAAAAAAAAAATCATACACAAAAATGTTAGTCAAAATCACTTTGATATTCCTAAATGTTTAGTGGTCATGATATATTATTAGACGTCAATCTTGATCTATAGATACAAGCTGTATAATTAGAGAATTAAAGATAAATTAAAAGAGATAATTTATGTAATCTTAAATATGGATCAGGGTTATAATTTATATACATTACCAATATATTTGGAACCCAGTGAGTCATACACAAAGAACGGGTTAAAAAGAGAAAATATAATTTAATCAAGTTAGAATTGATTGTAAAGTTTGATAAACTTTATTAATTAAATATGAGATATTTAATAAATAAGGACCAATATGAGATTTTGGATCTTATTTTGATATAAATGGTATTTAATTAGAATTATTTATAATTTTAAATAAATTTTAATTGAAATTAGAATTTAATTTTAATTAAATTACTAAAATGTCTAAAATCTATTATAAATATGCTTAAGTTCTAAGAGAGCTAACACTTCTTACCTAATTCTCTCTGTAATAGTTATAGAATTCTCTTAATATGTTACGTGGATATCGTTAGTAGCTGAACATTTATACGACTATGGTTATTGAAATGAGCTAGTTTCAAAACCGATTTGAAGGATACAACAATAATATGATCAAGTTTAAAAATAAGGTACAAATTATGATTCTTACTTTATTATGATTTATGTGTAAATGATTTTACAAAATTTAAAGTAATCTTGACTTGAGAAATTAAATACGAAAAAGATTCATAATTATTTTGCTGCATATAGAATCGAATCCTGCCCCGATTTTCCAACATAACTAGCTAATGAACTCCAAAAATAATAGAAATGTGTGGGTAAATTTTTTTGACAAAGTTGTTAAATTAGTGATGGAATTAAATATTTTCAAAACATCGATTTTCATTTTAAACATTTCGAAATATTTGGTTTAAATGGAATTTTGTTAAACATACCATAATTCAAATTGACTAAGTTTTTGTTAAACATTACGAAATATTTGGTTTAAATGGAATTTTGTTAAACATACTATAATTCAAATTGACTAAGTTTTTGTTACTACCGACAGCGAACCCACAAATAGTTTATCGGAGAAACAGAAGAAAATGTAATTAATCACAGTACTCATTCTACTTCATGAGATAATAATCCTCGTACCTGGAAGTTGGAACTTTTTTTGTTTAAATCTACAAAGAGGCTTCTCAATTCGTTTCCGACCCATACTAAATTGCAATTCATATGTTGGAAGTTTAACTGAAGAAGGTGTCGGGAGTTTCAGGAACTGGAAGCAGTGATAGCTGCTCAAAGAACCCATTTCGTACACGCCCGATTGATGGAGTTTCTTATATGAACATAATCTACGAAAGCTAGGAAATTCTTTAAGCTTTGCAAATGGAGAACAACTAATAATGCGATTATGAAACTAGAAAAATTACTTCTTTTTCCATTTATTCATCCTTGAAAACCTAGTATTCATCAGATAATAAGAGAAGAATATCTAATACAACTAATCCACACAAAAAACCAAGAAAACTATGTAGTATTTGACTGATAATGAACATGTGGCAACGCTTAGCTACGATTAAAAACACCAATTACAAAAATCAAAGAAGATCAACAGCTATGACCGTGACTTACAACTGGATCTTTATTCGTCGCTTTCTGATAACTTAATTAAAACCATGGTCCAGATTCAAATCAGGAAAGAATTAGAACAATATATATAGATCTAACATGAGCATGAGACTTCTTTGCTCTCTCGCGAGTCACTTAATTTAGTCTTCTTCGTGAAACTAATTAATACATACAAGCTAAATCTATCAACTTCAAATTGTTCTAACATCTTGGGCGAACTTCTCTAACCTCGCACAAATCCTTCCAGCCCTAGAACTCGGTCCAGAGTCACTAACCTGCAGAGATTAGCGTATTATACCGTACCCTAATCATCAAGTAACTAGAATTCGTCGTAAATACGGTCATTATATAAAATAATTCAGAGATTACCTTTGAGTGTATTGTGTGGAAAACAGTATCATCGACCACCGAGAAGCTTGCATTGACAATCTCAGCTCCTTCTTCATGGAGAACGCGAATGGCTTCATTGAACAAGAAGTGGCAATGCAACCCAGTTATCAAAATAACCTCTAAAGCGGAACCTGTTTCCTGAATGTCGATCTGTGGCCGTCTTAATCCCATTGTTGCTCCAGTTTGTATGCTTGTATTTGGTCTTTCTATTCCCAACAATGCATCTTTTCTTTCCTTCATTTTCTCCAAGTTTATCTGCAACTTTTTAATGTAGCTTGCGGCCTCATCAATTTGATCTGGAAGTGACGTTGATTCCTGCAACCCCGTATAAAGGAAATCACACCGAAAAGAAAAAAAAAAGAAAAGAAAAAGATGATGACAAGTTAGAAGATATATACGTGTAAGTAAAAATATGTGAAATAGAGAAAATGGAAGATGAGAGTGTGTGACCGTTGAACCAAGACGGGGTACAAGAGAATTGAGAGTCGAATAGAGGGCTTTCATCTGATTTCTCCTGTTCCTCTCTGCAGTTTTCCTATCAGTTTTGGAAGAACTAGGATCGTTGTTCTCCATATGATGGGTGCAGGACAAATCTAAGCTTCAACCAAATTGATATAATTTCAAATCTTTGGTTAGTTTGCTTGGAAGCTCTTATCTCAGTGAAAAAGATAAGATAGACCCAATAAAGCAAGAAACTAATGATATGATTTGATGTAAGCGAGGAAAAGTTGGTGGATTGAGAGTATATGGTGGGGTCTGCTTGATGTTTTGGGTCGTCTACGTGAACCTCCTTTGTCGGGACCAATTCTTCTGTTACTTTAATCCCAGACTAACCCTATGTCACTCCTGCATAGTCACAAATTTCAGTAGGTCTTAGGAAATTTGTAGTTAGATAGTGATAGAAAACATGGGTGATCTTGGATAAAAGGAACAGACGATCTTCACTCTCCCCTTTGACGGCCTAATTCCTGATGAACTGTTGCCATTTCGGCCTAAAACGACAATTTGCTATATTCATGGAACAGAATATTGGTCTAAGTTGCGTTTTCCGTAAACGGCTTGTCATGTTTCATGTGAACCTCGTTGTGATGTTTATCCGCCCACAATGATATCCAATATTCAAATCCAAGTATTGAGATAAAGTAACTGTTGTTAGTTGCCATGGGATAAAACGTGTTATCTCAATCATTCAATCATCTTATCACTTTAGTTACCTGATTAATTATATAATTAAGCAAAACAATTGTCTTCCTCAGATAATCTAAAGAATGTTTAGTTCTATCAGATGGCTGCGTCTCAACTTAACATTGTTGAAAAAGTATAAAAAAAAACACGACTTTAGCCAGTCTCTGCACAACCACCATCCAAAAGCTTCATGAAATGTACTAGAAAACAATAACAAAAAGGAAAATCAAAGGCTACGAGCGGGGTTACATGAAGACTCAAGTAGATATTACTCGTTAAATTGAGAATCTTGCAATTGCAAAAGAGCATTTCTCTTTATAATTAGTTAATGCCTGCCCTTTTGGGATGTGTTATTCCTCGTTAATTATACATTATACCATATGCAATACAGGCCATTAAAATTAGATATGACGGGAAGGCTTCCACCAAAGATCCTTATGAAGCTTTCTATCCAAACCATCACCTTCGGTAGACTACAAAATTAACCTTATCCTGCAGGTACACGGTCAAATTTGGCAGTTTTGATTGGTCATTTTTAATGTCAGGAAAGATGGAAAAAGATCGTATGTCTTAATCCAATATGGATATCTCAAAATAAGGGGAAAGAAGTATTCTGTTGAACCCTCGATTCTTGCATTCAAAGACCTGAAACAAAGGGTTCTCTATGTCGTTTTGCGGACCACAATCAGAAAATCTCGAGAGCAATACACATCAAAAGAGACTGACCCCCAAAAAAAAAAAAAAAAAGGGAGAGATTGACCAAATGGGAACCTTCTTGGCTTGTCTTTTCTGTTAGAAATTTGCCCGTATTCATATAGTTCATGTAAAGTCAGTATAATAAACACTAATATTTCTCAAGTTCAAGGTATAATTTCCTTGTACCTAAATACTGACTTCATTGAAACTCCCTACTTTCTTACTTCTGTTAAACTTCGTTTTTGCTTTCAAGTCAGGAAGGTCCTTGCTCGGGACATGCATTTTGATCCCTATGGCCAGATATACTGAAGATGATTGTACACATTTCTTTCTACGTATTCTCATCGAACCTCCCTTGATAGCTAATATGCTTTCTTGTAACAGGGGAAGTGCAAACGGGAATCTCCACCTTTGATGTGTTTCTTTTTGCGGCCCTTCCTGTTAAGCTTTCTTTCGAATGCTTATTGTTTACGGTATCGAATTTTCAGTCTCAAGTCAAAATTGTCATAATTAGCGTGAGAGTCCTCTATTAATTCTACTTTTTAGTTTCAATTGCACACCGACCCTTCTTGTTAGCTCAAATTTCCATACGGCTCTTTACCACAAAGAATTCTTGTGAACAAATCTTCTTAGTTTCAATACTCAAAATCTTACAAGTTTAAACAGTATTTTGTGAACAGTTACTTCTATAAAAATCACATGCTTAAGTTACGAAAATAACTTTTTTATATAAATACAAAAAAAAAAAAAGATTACGTACATTATTATAATGGTCTTATTTATACAAAAAATAAAAAGAAACTGCAAAAGTTTTTTAATAATTCTGTATATACCTCTCCTGCTCTCCACCACTGTTTATTACATATGAACCGAACGTAATGTCAGATCCTTTAAGAATAAAGCCTTGGTTGAGGAGCGTGTGCTTGTAGGAGTTATCTTCTGCGTTAGGGAACTACTCAGCCTATACACCGAGAGGAGGTAACTTGATTATCACTTTCTTATTTTACAGGGTTTTTTGCTCAATCTTATCCAGGTCCCTGCTTTCTAGGTTTTTTTCAACGTTTCCATGCTTGCTATGCTTACCCTTGGAGGTGCAACGTAGTTCTTTTTTGGTGGCAGTATTCATCTTGACCATTCCGAAGCCATGGCTCAGTAGTTCACCTTCGCTTATTAGCTACGGGTTGGAATGTTTTAGTTAGGCTTTTTACTTGGACTTTGTATGCTTGGGTTTTGGCTCTGTTTTCTGGTGTTATTGTTGGTGCTATAGAGTGGGTTTCGAGTTGCTTCTTCCCTTACTACAGTATTCCCTAGATTATTTCTGGGGCCCAGAGGCTAGGCTGGATGATCTGGCTTCGTCTGTGAACTTTTCTGTATTTATTTTGTTCATTTATTAATTTTTTCTGATTTTAAAAAAATTAAAGAAATATTCTATTTATCATAATATATCAAAGCGACATGATTGACCATTTCAAGGAAAACCAAGAGGCTGCCGTGAATAGGACATTGACGTATATAGGTCAACATTTTTTGCAGTACACACTAGAAAGCTCCATCTTTTTGAAAGGATATAAATGGCTCTATCGTGGGCGATCCCAGGCCAATTGGTGTCTACCATGTGATGTGAGGGCGTTAAGTCGAATAATGCAATCAGTCACTATCCCCTAAAATGCTAAGTGGTAAAGAAAAGGTTTGGATACGACAGGATAGCTGACAAAAGCACTCGTAAATCTTTTGGCATCGTATGTCAACTTTTAAAAAACCAATTTCAGTGGACATCAACATATGTCAACTTTTTAAAAATCCAACTTCAGTGGACTACAATGCTTCTTGTAAAGTAACTAAAGATCTTGATTTTGAAGCAAACAGATGCCTCCCATGTCTAAACCTGTCTGGTAACGTGCAACTACAACCTTATCGTGTTTTGGAGGCCATCTGAATTCCAGGACCATTGGACACCTGGCTTGTTATTAGTATCATAATGTCCAGTTGGCTTGTTATTAGTATCTTTCATTACATTTTTCTATCATCCCACAACCTGTAAGAGCAATAATATCCCCCACTGTGTATTTCTAGCTCACATATTCTGCAAACTCGACCAATTTTAGAGGCATATCTAGTTTGGAAACGTTCTCTTATTTACATTATAACACTATAGCTGTAAAAAGTAAGAGAGTCAATCCAACATCCTCCTTTTATCGCACTGTCAGTTTCTATTTACATTAGTTTCTAACAAGGTTGTGCACATAATTATTTGAGGCATCTTAGCCAGTTAATTCCACGTAGATATTAGTTAATTATATCATTTATATATATATATGTGTGTGTGTGTGTGTGAGAGAATCTTAGTTTCCACTAAAAGCACTGATTTTGTGGCTTTAATGCTTCATGGTATAAGTAAATGTGTTGCACAGGGTATGAATGCTTTTTCTGTTCTTTTCGTTGCCAGTGAAATACGGTATATTCAATTGTTACATCCCAAAATCAACACCTATAAAAACTCCCAAAGTTCTTATCATTACCAAAACTACCTAATCATAATAAGAAAAAGATATAGAGCATATCTAACCACTTGATAGTATTTAACCACATGAGCTCGCAAGTTATGGTACTTATAGAACGATATTCTGCTTCAGCTGCAAGATCTGGACAAAGTCTATTGCTTCTTTGTTTTCCATGAGATGGGAAAGTCGCCCAACAAAACAAATCACCCAGTGAAAAACCGCCTAGTCAATGGGCAACTAGCCCAGTTTGAGTCACGCCATCCATACAATTACAAATCACAATTACTTTGCAATAAAATACTTTGTCCTGGGGTGCCTTTTAGATATAGGATGACACGCAAAGTTGTGTGCCAGTTCTCCTCTTGTGGTTGCTGCATAAACTAGGAAAGTATATGAACAAAATATGAAAGCTTTGGCCTAGTGAAACAGAGATATATGAGTATGTCGACCAAACACCTATAACGTTCAGGATCATCAAGTAGTTGTCCACTAGTAAGAGTGAGTTTACGGTTTTGCTACATGGGAAAGTTAGTGGGCTTCCTCCCAAGTAACCCAACTTCAGAAATAATATCAAGAGCATATTTCTGCTGGCATACAAATATACCTTTAGGACTCATTGCTACCTCAACACCCAAAAAAATATTTTTAAACACCCAAGTCCTTCATTTGAAAACATTTACTCAAATATTCTTTGAATTTTAAGATGGCATCATGATCATTCCCATAAATAATTAAGTCGTCAACATAGACAAGAACTTTATTAAGTTGGACACCATTCCTTTTGTTGGAGTTATGTAAATATAGTGCTCTAGAAAGCAAGTGTATTTACATGTACCTTAATCTTCTTCAGTTACAGTTTTGTAATGGAAATATTTATTATTAATAAAATAAAATAGTTTGGTTTTAATGAGCATTATATATCTAGTCATAATGTAACATCCCACCCCCGACGGGAAGGGTAAAATAGTAATTTGGAAATGGGTGAGAGTGATTAGGACTGATTTGATATTTCATGCATACTGGTATTTGTGAACAGTGAAAATTTGCACATGAAAAATAACTGTACATGCATTCATGACATTTCCTGGTATTTGAACCTAAATGAAATTTTGTTGTGGATAATGTGGTATTTGTGTTTGAAAAATTAATTGGAGTGATTCCTTGTGTGTTTTACATTTTAGGAGAATTTTAGAAATTTTTCTGAAATTTTCCGGGAAAAATTTTCGGACCGGAAAAAATCGCCAAGTGGCGAATCGGTTGGTTTTCGGTATCGAAAATTTCTGCCCAATGGCACTAGCATATTAGATACATGATTTTGGGATTGTAATTAGGGCCATTGGAATTGGATGGGTCAAAGAGTTCATTTAATGAGGGTTCTTTAATTAAAAACTATTAAATATTTTTGTCTTTTTCTTATTACTT
>JAOQMQ010099994.1:0-15248 GCA_027563845.1 Erythroxylum subrotundum | reverse complement strand
GGCCCTAAGCAGATCAATGTTATTGGAGGATAATTAAGGTCAATTTATCAAGTTTTGTTCGGATGACGTTAAATTAAGTTCGATTTGAGGTTTCTTTCGTGGTGAGGAATCCCTTCCTTGTGACACGCGCGTCCAGATGTTATGTAGGACATCGGGCCTGCGACTCACCGGGGAGGAGTTCCAACAAGATTACTTCAATGCTCTTACAGGCTTTGATTATATCAGCTGGCCGATAACTTGGCGTAGGACTTGAACTAAATAGCATTAGGAGAACTGACACAACTCTCTTAGGTGAGTCCTATTTTAGGGATTTTAATACAATTCAACCACAAACTATGTTTCCTTCAGACAGGATTAATGGCTTTATACAATGATATCAAATGACAAAACAGACCCTCTCTCTCTCTCTCTCTCACACACACACACACGAGAGAGAGGAAAGAAGAGAAGAGGAGCATTACTTCCTTTTCAGTTACTAGCTTGTGAATTTTATCAAACCAATTGTCTATGTACTTGGATCGCCTATTAAAAACTGGATTTTTGTGCAATGCTATTGTGGACTCATTATCACATAACAATTTTGTTGTTGTCTCGTTTCCTTGCACAGCTCATTCAAGCTTGATTTATTTATTTTCCTAACATTGTCTCGCTTGAATCAAGCTGGTAGAAATTTATTATCCCCAATAATTTCTTCACTTTATGAAACAACTCAAACTTCAATGGTTTAGTAAAAATATGTACAACTTGTTGTTCAGAGTGACAATAATTAATCACTACTTCCTTTTCAGTTACTAGCTCATGAACTGTATAAAACCAAATGTCTATGTAGTTAGATCACCCATGAAAAACTAGATTTTACACAACGCTATTGTGGACTTATTATCACATAATAATTTTGTCGGAACATGTTGTTTTTGATAAAGTACTTCAAGCATTCTTCTTAGCCATACTACCTGTGTGGCACAACTAGTTGCTGCAATGTATTCTACTTTAGCTATAGATAATGCAACCACAGGTTGTTTCCTTGAAGACAATGATATTGCATTAGTAACATGATGAAAAACATACCCTGATGTTTTTTTTCTTGTTTCTATATCTCTACCCCAATCATTATCTGTGTAATATACAAAATTCATATAATTGATATTTGCATAAAAAATTCCTTCATTCAAAGTACCTTTGATATATCAAAAATTCTCTTTGCTCCTTCTAAATGACAAGTACGAGGCTCCTCTATGAATCTGCTAAGTAATTCAACTCCAAAAACTATATCTAGTCTAGTTACAGTTAAATAACTCAGACTTTCAATTAAACTCTTGTAGTAAGTTGAATTTATAGGTCTCCCTTTATCTTATTTTACTTGTTTCAATTTCTCTTCAATTAGGGTAGGAGCCGATTTTGAATTCTCCATCTTATATTTCTTCAAAAATATCATTCGCATACTTCCTATAGGAAATAAAATTTTTATCATCCTGTTGAATTACCTCTATTCTAAGAAAATAAGACATTAGACCCAAGTCTATCATGTCAAATGATTTTAACATTGCCTTCTTAAATTCTTCAATCATTTTTGAGTTGTTTCTAGTAAAAATTAAATCATCAACATAAAGACACACTATTAGAATATCACCAGATTCAACAAATTTAACATATAAAGTATGCTCAAGAGAATATCTTTCAAAATCATGCTTCATCCATGAAGTATGAATAAATTCTTTTATACGATGCTTTTGGTGCCTGTTTCAATCTATATAGTGCTTTCTTCAACCTGTAGACTTTATTTTCTTTACCTCTAATTTCACACCTTGTGTTGAAATCCAACCGTGATCGAATCACGGGCGTAGTGAAAAATAATTTTTTTACGGATGTCGAGTGACTCCTGATAATTGAATAAACTTGAATAAAACACAAATCGATTTAGAAATCGTACCTTGTTCTCTTTCTATTAAAAAATCTTAGAAACTGTTTCTGATTGATCAATCACGAGCTGTCCAATTGTCAAGCCTCTGATGGTATCTACAGAGCAATTCCTAAACTGCTTTGTGAGGAAGAAGAAAAAAAGTGCTAATAAATTGCTCTTTGATGTGTGACCCATTAGGCTCCTAATAAATTGGCAATGATTATAAATTGTAATTTTAATTCACAATTAGAATTAGATAAATTAAAACTTTTTTTAATTTATCTTTAATTCTCCAATTAAATAATTCATAATCATAAATCATGATTGACGTCTAGGAACATGTCATGATTACCCAAATATCAGGAATGTCAAAGTGATTGACTTAACCTATCCATGCATAGCTATAATATATAATTTAATCCTTTCGTCATTCAATGTTCTAATTGGACAGAGTATGGATACAATGTCTACTCATATCATCCAATCATGTTCATTCTTGCTAATTAGTAATTGATTTATAATTGAAATTTGAAAAATCCTTTTCAAATATCAATTCACTGTGGCCAGAGAATTCCATAAATCACTACTAATCAAGAATAGTAGAATATTCTCTCTAATAACTTTGGAGTGACGAATCCTATATTGACTTAATCAACTATCTACATATGGTTCATACTGTATCCAATTACTACCAACTAAATTATCCTCGGATGATTCATAAGTAGCATCAAAACATAGTAATTCTCATACTTGATATGAGATAATCTATAGACACATAAGTAATATTCCATTCGGAATTCTCATAATCGGGTCAGTTTAGTGACTTATTCTCTACTAATCACCTACATATTAGTTTAAGTATCTCTATACTTTAATTTATCCGATCATTACTTTCTTCATAAGAAAGAAACATAATGTGTGCTAGTTTTACCGTTTCAACAATATCCAGTCTTAATGAAACTACAGCTAAGAACATTTAGGAATAACACATAAGTGTAAATTGAATATCATAATTATGTTCTCATCATAATTTCAATTACAAAGTAATTATTTCAAGGATTTTATCTTTAGTATTAAAACATAAAATATTAATTAAATTAATACATACAGATAAATAAAGCCTTTTTATTAATTAAAATATAATGTCATACATTAATTTGCATTCAATTGATTGACTACAAGGGCATAAACTAACAATCTCCTACTTTTATGACTAATCTTTCCCAAGCTTTTCCAGCATCGTTAACAAAGCTCATGTCAGTAATGGAGATTGCTAATATTAGTTGGAAAAACAAAATATTTATTCAGGAAACTCTTTCTTTTGGTAAGAACAGCTAGCAGGAAACTGAAACTCCCTTCTTTTTTGGTAAAGATTATCAGATGATTTTGATATGTTCACACAGAATGAGTTGTTCACATTAATTTCTTCAATGGCATGCCTAAATCTAGGTGGCTTTACAATGCTCTCGCTATGCTATTACAACACTTCTCCATTCCTGTATGTTTTGATAAAAATGCATACGTTCGATTACTTCAATGCTCTTACGGGCTTTGATTCTATCAGCTGGTCAATAACTTGGCGTAAGACTTGAACTAATTAGCATTAGGAGAACTGACGCAACTCTCTTGGGTGAGTCCCATTTTAGAGATTTTAAGACAGTTCAACCACAAACTGTGTTTCCTTCAGACAAGAATAATGGCTTTATACAATGATATCAAATGACAAAACACACCCTCTCTCTCTCACACACACACGCGCGCCCACACACGAGAGAGAGGAAAAGAAGAGAAGAGGAGAATTAATTAATTCAATCCCAAAATAGAATACCACACTATGGGCTTCGATCAGACTCCTTTTATTAGAAACAAAAAAAAATAAAACATTAGAGTCTTAATGCAAACTTCCTATTGGGCCAAAATTTTAGTCAAATCAAATAGAATGCTCAAGGAAGAAGAAATCTACGCCTCTTTCTTCACTTGCTTGATCATGACTTCGGTTACATTTAATGAAGATGCATGTTGTTGTCTTCTTTCCTTGAACAGCTAATTCAAGCTTGATTTATTTATTTTCCTAACATTGTCTCGCTTGAATCAAGTTGGTAGAAATTTGTTATCCCCAACAATTTCTTCACTTTGTGAAACAACTCAAACTTCAATGGTTTAGTAAAAATATGTACAACTTATTCTTCATTGTGACAATAATTAATCACTACTTCCTTTTCAGTTACTAGCTCATAAATTTTCTGAAAACAAATGTCTATGTACTCTGATCGCCCATGAAAAACTGTATTTTTGCACAATGTTATTGTGGACGTATTATCACATAATAATTTTGTTGGAACATCTTGTCTTTGATAAAGTACTTCAAGCATTCTTCTTAGCCATACTACTTGTGTAGCACAATTAGTTGCTGCAATGTATTCTGCTTCAATTATAGATAATGCAACCACGGGTTGTTTCCTTGAAGACCATGATATTACACTAGTGCCAAGATGAAAAACATACCCTGATGTGTTTTTTCTTGTTTCTATGTCACCACCCCAATCATTATTTGCATAATCTACAAAATTCACATAATTGATATTTGCATTCAAAAAATTCCTTCTTTCAAAGTACCTTTGATATATCAAAAAATTCTCTTTGCTCCTTATAAATGACAAATACGAGGCTCCTCCATGAATTTGCTATGTAATTTAACTCCAAAAACTATATCTGGTCTGATTGCAGTTAAATAACTCAGACTTTCAATTAAACTATTGTAGTAAGTTGAATTTATAGGTCTTCCTTTATCTTCTTTTACTTGTTTCAATTTATCTTCAATTGGGGTAGGAGTCGATCGTCTTCTTAAATTTCTTCAAAAATATCATTTGTATACTTCCAATGGGAAATAAAATTTTCATCAACCTGTTGAATTACCTTTATTCCAAAAAAAAAACATTAGACCTAAGTCTGTTATGTCAAATGATTTTACCATAGCCTTCTTAAATTCTTCAATCATCTTTGAGTTGTTTACAGTAAAAATTAAATCATCAACATAAAGATACACAATTAGAATATCACCAGATTCAACAAATTTAACCTATAAAGTATGCTCAAAAGAATATCTTTCAAATTCATGATTTATGAAGTATGAATAAATTCTTTTATACCATGCTCTTGGTGCCTGTTTCAATCTATATAATGATTTCTTCAAACTGTAAACTTCAGTTTCTTTACCTCTAATTTCATACCTTGCAGTTTGCTCAATATATACTTCCTCTTCCAAAATTCCATTTAAGAAAGCAGATTTTACATCTATTTGATAAGTCTTCCAGTTATTTTAAGTTGAGAGGGAGATAATCATATGAATAGTGTCCAATCTCGTAGTAGTAGCAAATACTTAAAGGTAATGGGTTAATTATTAAAAAAAGCTCAAAATTTCGTAAAATTTTCAATTACAACTCGATCTTTAAAAAGCAATAATAAAATAACCAATCTATCAATTTTTTTCAATTCTAGCCCAACGTTAGTCTCATCGTTATCTTCGCTGACTTGATACTACCACTTGTCAATGAACCCTCATTATTCATACACGTCAGCGTAATTAGCAAAAGTCAGTCTAATTAGTGAAACGACGTCGTTTCATGATAAAACTAAGACGACATCATTTCAACAAAATTTAGACAATCACAACCCATCATTCCTAAATCCCTAACTTTTCTCTTACTCTCCCCATCGTCGTTGTCCATATGCTTTAGCAACGTCTTTCATCTAAACAACTTTTTTTCTAATGGATAAGAGCTTTTGAAAAAAGGCTACTTAGACCAAATCGTGGACTTCATTCCAGGAATGATAAATATGCATTTAAAGAATTTTGCAACTCGCGGAACTTGAATGAAAAGTACTGATGAAATCAGGTTTCAGTTAGCAGTAAAGATAACTAAGAAATCATGAGAAGCTCCAATACTCATTTTGCACACTTTTGATGCTTTATGACCTGAACTTTTAGATACAATATACTCTATGTTTCATACTATTTATTTCTTTGGCCCTCTGCAACTACATCTCAATGAAATGCAGCAAAATGGTATGAGATCAGTTGGATGTAATCTATAGAAAGAAGAACCCGAGTGTCTTCAATGGCTTGATATTCCAAGGAACCTTACTCAGTGCTTTACATAAAATTTGGCAACATAATAGTGTTGACAACTAAACATCTAATCAAATTCATGATGGGACTAGCCAAAAGCAACGACCCATTTCTGTGGATAATAAGATCTGATAAGGTAGTTGGTGGTTCTGCAATATTACCTCCAGAGTTCAGTGAAGAAATAAGAGAAGGGGGTTCATAGCTAGTTGGCGTCCATAAGAGTGATTTCGTGCATGAGTGGGAGAAATGTTAGATATTTAGGTTATATATTGAGAACATGACGGGGTGATTGTATAGTTTTGTTGAAACGAAGTCGTCTCAATTTTATCATAAAATGACATTGTTTCACTAATCAGACTGACTTTTGCTAATTATGCCGACGTGTCTGATTAATGAGGTCCATTGACACGTGGCAGTGACACGTCAGTGAAGATAACAGTGAGACTAATGTTGAACTAGAATTGAAAAAAATGATAGTTTGAGCATTTTATTGCTACTTTTTAAAGTTCAGGCTATAATTAAAAAATTGACAAAAGTTTATGTTTTTTTTAGTAATTAACCCAAAAGTAATCAATGCCTGGTTTTTGCTTATATCCTTTTGCAACCAATCTAGCTTTAAAATGGTCAATCTCACCTTTAGGCTTGTAATTTGTTTTGTACACCCATTTTACTCCTATAGGCTCTTTATCAACAGACAAATCTAGAAATTACCATATGTCATTCTTTTCAATTGCTTATATTTCTTCATCCATGACTTTTCTCTATTTCAAGTCATTTGATGTCTTCTCTTAATTAACTGGTTCACAATATACAAATAAAGTAAAATTGATAATCTCTTTATCAAATAGATCATTATTAGTACTTATCACATAATCTTCCAATCTGGTTGGTAACTGACGACGTCTTTGGGGTCTCCTAGATGTCTCTAGCAGAGATACTGAATTTGTCGTAGTATTTTCTTCTTCATAGCTTTTTGAAATTACCGTTGACCTTTTTTGAGAAGTTGACGACCAATCCCATACTCCATACTCAATAAAGGTTACATCATGACTAATAATCATCTTTTTCGTATTTAGATTGTATAATTTATAGGCCTTTGAATTTGTAATATAGCCTATAAAAATAAATTTCTCACCTTTGTCATCCAACTTCTTCCTCAACTGATCTGGTATATGGGCATAAGCAATACACCCAAAAACTTTGAGATGCTGAATGGAAGGTTTCCTCTCGCTCCAAGCTTCCTCAGGTGTTTTGTCATTAAGGCCTTTTGTTGGAAACCTATTTAAAATATAAACTACACAAGCAACAACTTCTGCCCAAAATTCGTTAGGCAATTGTTTAGATATTAACATGCATCTTATCATGTCCAGAATAGTTCTTCCTTTCTGTTACTCCATTCTGTTGAGGGGTATCTGGTGGTCAATTGATATTAAATTCCATTATGCTCAAAGACCTCTGTGCACGCAATATCCTTTTGACCTCTATCTGTTTTTAATGCTTTAATTCTGCAGCCACTTTGCTTTTCCATAAACGCTTTAAATGATTTGAATGCATCACAAGCTGCTGATGTCTGTTTTAGAAAATACACCCATGCACTTTCTACTAAAATCATCAATAAAAGTAATAAAATATTTATCACCTTTATTAGATGGAACTTCAATAGTACACTTATATGAATGAATAATTTTCAATAGCTTTTTTGCTCTATAGGACTTTCCAACTGGAAATACATCCCTATGCTTTTTTTTTCCCCAACTCACATGTCTCACATACATGGTTAGGAATCCTCACAACAGATAAGCTAAAGACAAACTCTTTTCTCGATAAATAATTTAACCAGGAAAAATAAAAATGTCTAAAACGCATGTGCCATATCCAATTTACGTCAGGTATCACAAAATTCAAGCAAGCAAATTTTTCATGATAAATTTTTAGTGGGAATAGATGATTAGAAGACATCTTTACCTTTATAATAAATCTTCCACTCCTGTTTATCAAGGTGCAAAAATAATGGAATATGCATTTTATAACCTTGATCCGATAATTAACCCATGCTCAGTAAACTATGATGAAGATCAAGAACATAAAAAACATCATAGGTAAAACTTTTAGAACCAACCTTTAGCCTAATAGATACTTGAACTTTTCCCAAATTAGGAATATTTGAATTATTCCCAACTTTAACTATTAACTAAACATTTTCAACTAAAGAGGAAAATAACTCTTTCTTCCCACACATATGATTATTACACCAAGAATCCAAATACCAGATATTTTCATCTTCCACAAAATAGTTGCTTGCTAGAAATAAACGTTCTATATTATTAGAATTTTCACCAAATGTTGGTACTAATCTTTTGCAACATTAGCCTGATAGTTGTTCTAAGATCTAGATGTACAATCAGTAACTTTGTGTCTATACCTTCCACAATTAAAGAAATTAAAATTACTTCTCTCTTGATATTGATTACCTCATCCTCATCCTCGACTGGTAGGCTCAAAATTATTTCCTCCTCTTCCTTAACTGAATGTTCTGGAATTGTTGTCTCTCCCCTGGTTAAAATTATTGCCACGATCTCTTCCTCTAAAACTACCTATACCGCTGCCTCTTAAATCTTCTCTTCCACCATTATTAAAACCACCACCTCCACCATCTATATTTTCATTAGATTCTGCAACATTATTGAAATTCACTGGGCCTTTTAAGGCTTTTTCTCTTGTCTTTTCTGGTTTCTCCAATATTATGCTAATATGACTATCAATGCTTCTTTGCAACTCTGCTACAGTCATAGTCTCCATGTCATGTGACTCTAGTATTATAGTCGCAACATGGTCAAATTTAATAGGCATAGTATGTAGAATTTTTTTCCATCACCTTACTATCTAAAATATCTTCTCCATACAACCTCATCTTGTTGACAATATCAGTAACATGAGAAAAATATTATTCAACAATTTCTGAATTAGACATTTCATACCTTTTATATTCTTTATGCAAGGATTGCAATTTGGATTTTTGAGCTTTATCTATACCTTTGCAAGCTAGCTTAAAGATACTCCACGCTTCTTTAACATTTTTAGCATTAGTAATTTTGTCAAAAACTGAATAATCTACTCCTTGATGAATTTGGGATAACGCCAACTGGTCCTTCCTTTGGGCATTTATATCAACTCCTTGTAAACCTGGATCAACAAGGCTCCAAATATTGTGAGCCTTGAGATGGGTAGACATTAAAATTTTCCAATAATTATAATAAATTTTACCATCTAACTTGGAATCTGATCACACAATATTATAAATGTTTGACGTCTTTCACCTTTAAATGAACCACTCTCTCACAAGTATAAGAACACATACACACACTCTCTCTCTTTTTTCTCACAAATCACTTTAAAAACTCAAGCTGGATTTAACTAGCTCTGATACTCATTTGATATCAAATGAAAAAACACACTCACACACACGCGAGAGAGGGAGAGAAGAGAAGAGGAGAATTAATTAATTCAATCCCAAAATAGAGTACCACACCATAGGCTTTGATTACACTCCTTTTATAGGAAACAAAAAAATAATAAAATAATAAAGTCTTAATCACACAAGCAAACTTCCTATTGGATCAAAAATTTGGTCAAATTGGAATGCTTAAGGAAGAAGAAAGTTGAGCCTTTCTCTCCACTTGCTTCGTCATGATTTCAACTACAATTAATAAAGATATATGTTAATGTCTCCTTATTCACGCAACCTTACTTGATTTTCCTTGAAAGATTCCTTTTTAAATAAGGACAGTATAGGATAAGCTATCAACCACCAAAAGTTATGCTAATTAAGAATATATTTCCAATTCAAATCCCAAGCACTATCCAATTCTTAATCACCAATTAAGGTACATCTTTAAGATATATGGTATGTTCCATGTCCAATAAAAATGTCAAAAATAAAAATAGGATATATGTAAAATAAATCCTAACACATTCGAATGGTTGTTTTGTACGTCATAGCAATTAAACATGATAAATCCTTGATAATTGCAATATTATATATAATCTTCTGTCTCAGTCTCTCCAGATGAAGATTGAGGATTCTCTTCTTTTTTTTATGTTACATATTGGTATGGGAATGGTGCCTATGAATATAATAACGTGCCGTTCTTGGCTTGAAGAATGATTTCCCTGAGACCTCCTATTGGTGCAATCACCATCAAGAGAACACCAATAACGATGCAAATCTACAGTTGGTTAAAACCACACACGTAAGGTTTCAGATAAATCAAATCGAAAGCAAACATAAAAGTGAAAAGAAAAAGGCAATGGCGTTTAGAAGTTAGAACAACATACCCAGTTAGTCCACCAGGACAAGCTGAATTTCCTTGGTTTGTAGATGGCAAGCCACATCACGCAAGGAAGCTGAAGAACAAACAAAACATACCTGAGTAAGGCATAAGACAAGTTCAAGATGTTCTTCTTAACATAACAATTCTCGCTTGGTTAACATAAAATAGAGTTACTTACCAAGTATGATGTTGGGGCCAAAAACAATCCACCAAAAAATCCAAGAAGGCCACTGGAGGGGAAGGTAATGGCAACGAACATTGTCAATGCTGCAAATAGAGGACATAAACATAAGTTCCAGACTCTTCAATGGCTGAAACGACACGTTGAACTCTGCAGTTTACTTACCAACATAAATATTACGGACAAAGAAACGGAGCAACCTACTGAGCTTGAAGTTCAACTTCTTCCCTAACATAGTTTCTATCATGTCAAACACTGGCACTGCATACATCTGCAGCACAGAAAAAAAATCAAAGCTGAGTTGGTGAATCTAAAGAGGAAAAGAGCAACCATCATATTATAAGAGTTGGGCATATACATACTTGGTAGCCTCCAATAACATGGATCACAACGAATATGTTAGCCATCGCAATAAGCCAGACAGGCTTTCCGAGCGAAATAAAGATGTTATCTTCGACTGAATTACCGTACCTGTAGTAGCCAGTTATAGCAACAGGGAAATAGCACAAGGCCACAACTATGTAGGCTATAAGTACTCCTTTCCACATAGGTCCTTTTGATGGCTTCTCAGGTGTAGATGGCATTGTTGCTTGAATCTCCAAAACCACATTGTGACCAGCATATGCGAAAGCCACATTCCCTAAGGCACTAAAGAAGTTGAAGACAATTCCTGCAGTTGTCTTAGCTTTGTACCCATATTGCACATCTCGTTTAGCATCCTCTTTGAGTACTGAACAGGCAATGGCTGAGTAACTATATCACAATAAATTCATACATTTGGAAGTCAATTTTGGCTATCACAAATTTTTGCTTAAGATTGGAACAGTGTGTATTCTGTAGTTAACCTCAAGGACATGATTGCAGCTGTCAGAGAGACGTTGGCGATGGAGTGGAAGTTAGGGAGGTGGGAGAGGACGAAGTGAGCAGAGGAAAAGATCATTATGAAAAATGTTAAATTGATGTGTTTTTTGTGGTCGTTCACCACCAGGTCATGGAAGTTCTTCAGTGACTTCCCCCCGACGAACATATAAACAATACAGACACTAACTTCAACAATAAGTTGTTGAGGCACCACGATGTAAAGCCCTAGCTTTTCACCAAATGCATGTTGACCCAGTTCATGATACCTATCAAATCTCTTCCCGGGCACCATTTCATGCATCTCAACCATTTGCCATAGAGTGTACAGTGTGATGACCCATGATAGAACTAGCACAACCACTCCAGGACCCCTGAAGTAAAAACCTTTTCACATTGAGACATGTTTTATATTACCTTAAGCACATCCATTATAAGACAGGGAACGTACCATCCAAGATCTGCCATGGCATGTGGGAGACTAAGGACGCCAGCTCCAACCATGGCAGTGACATTGTGGAAAGCTGAATGCCACCATTTTGCTTTCCTAGAAGAAGTAATAGGTGAATGGCTCCCCTCATCAATTGCCTTGTGCATCGCCAATGCTTCACCATCAATCGCCTGCTTCATCGTACAACAAGTCGCTGTTAGTTTCTGTAAAGCCCACAAAATAAAAACAGTCGAGTGCATAAACTATTAAACATGTATAAAAGGCTAGCAGCTGGAAAATGACGAGAACTCCAATGAAGTTAGCTCTTCTTCTTCTTCTTCTTTCTCTCAATTTTCCAGCTGGTAAGTGTGTCTAAATGCACCATTCTTTATTTTGCAACAAATAGGCAAAAAATTGTGGAGGTTAACAACCCCAAAATTTCTTAACACATAGGCAAAATTTTAGTAACTATTTTTTGTGACTTTCGATTATACTACACTAGATTATAGTTGGTTTGCATATTGAAGTTGTTTGAGACAAATTGAAGTAATGGAAAAAGATAAGAAAATGGAGAAAATGTAAATGGAAAATGAGAAAAGAAGAGGAGATAGGAGAAGAAGAGAGTGCAATTTTGGAAATTTTAAGTTGCATTAAGGGGTAAAATTGGAAATGTAAATAGTTAAGGGTAAATTCAGAATTTGGTTCCGAGAACGGTATTTTTGATATTAATTGAATAAATCAAGATAAAATATAGCTTTTAATTAGTTAAAGGTATTTTAGTAATTATAATAGTTAGGGTAGTAAGGATATTATTTTTATAATTAAAAATAAAGTAGAAAAGAGAATAATGTTGGATTATTAAGTGTATTTGAGTTTAAATTTTTCGTAAATTAGTCTAATAGAATTTTTGTAATATCTAGGTCCGATTAAGGAGTAAATTAGACTATTAATTAGTTGAGTCAAAAATTGAGATAAGAATAATCTTAAATTGTATTCTTATAATAATATTTTGTTATTAATAAATTATTTCACAGTAAATCATATTTTTGAATTAGTCATTAATTAAATTAATGATTAATATTTACATACATGAATTACAAGGTTTTCGTATTTTTTTAAATATTTTTTTTAAGAAAACATATCCTGAAAGTAACTTTATTGATTGTTTTAAAGTTTGAAATATTCGTGTTTATATTTTATTATGTTTATTGAGGTGTATCAATTATTAATTCAATAAAAATGTGTTATTAAACAGAGATTAACTGATAATAAATATTGAATAAATAGTAAACATCGAGAATTTGAAACTTACCTAAATTAAGCTATATTTGATGGTCTTGAATTGATAGGTTATGTTGATACGAGTGATATTTTCACTTGACGAGAGTTTACGACGAGTAGTCAAAATTTTCAGCTTACTAGTATAAGATTTTTAATAATATTAAGTCTTAATTTTAATAATTTGAAATAGCAAGTACTTTCTAAAATGACTAAAATTAGGTAAGAAATCACTTTTATTTAAAAAATTCCTAAAAAGTAGGAAATCTCCAAGAATATTGGAAAAGGTTGTTTTAGTTTTCGCTTTTATCTATTTCTTAGCCAAAAATACAGACAAGAGACGAAGACAGATACAACTGGAACATGCAAAGAAACAAATCAATACAAAGCAAAAAAAAAAAAAAAAACATAGATAAAGTTATAAACAGATATATGAGAGAAAGAAAGATACTAACAATTTGGTGACCGTTGGGCTGATCCGTTTGAGAAACCATGTTTGGTACTAAGACACTGCTCGGAAGTTGCAGAAAGACAAGGGGAAGAAGAAGAAGAAGATGGAGAAAAGAACGAGACGTGAAGTTGTGATTGGAGTGTCTTAACTCTTAACTACTTGTATTTAAAATATTGTGTGATTGCTTCCTCCGGTTCTTTGACTTTTCTAATGATGAGCTCAAAAATTTCCACAATAGTACCGTGAATCGAATGGAGGAAAAATTGCCCATAGGTTGGAATTGATTTTTCTTCCATTTTGAAGATAAGTTAGAGTTGGTCTGAAGGACAGTTTTCAGAAGAAACCACTCCACGTCTCCACATCTCAGAGACAGCGAAAGCACCATAATTTCTTGACAGCGAAAGCACCATAATTTCTTACCATATGATGGAAATATCGACGTTAAGAATCACGGCTGGAGGAGGTATCAAATTAGATTGCCGTTGAATGTGGAAGAATACGACGAATAATGCACTCGTCATTGAAGGCGGTGGATGTGATATGGTGCGTGGAGTTAATTTAGTGGTTACTGGTTAGTTGGATTATGTTCTGTGTAATTTCGAGGAACGCACAATGTTGTTTCACAGGAAAGCTCGGGCTAGGACCTCAATGGAGTACCTTGTACAACAAGTATCGTTGGCGGACCAAACAAACACCCGAGAGGAAATTGAAAAACTCCTTGCAGGTTTCACTGAAATCAGAATATTGCCTACAAAATTAATATTTTAAAAATTGAACGGAACATTAAACCAATTAAATGAAAGATATAAGTTTTAAAGAATTAAGTGATATTAAACCAATATAAATTAGTATATAACAAATATAAAATATAAAATATAAAAATAAATATTTTATTAAAAAATACATCAATCTTTACTATTATCTTATAATAAATTGAATTTAATATTTTTATCTTAATTTTTAAAACATTGTTTTTACCATATTTAATTAGTACGCTTAAATTTTCATGAATATCTTAGTAAATTATTTAATATAGATTATTATTGAAAGAAAAGCGGGTAATTATATAATCAACTCTATGATAATTGATAATTTGATATTAAAATAACTAGAAAGATAGTTAATAAAAAATATTTTTAAAAATTTGTAATACTATAACATTTCGGGTAATTAAAATCATAAAAATAAATTTAAATATATAAAATCAAATAAAATGTAGCATTATTTTATTCTTAAATTTGAAGAGAGAAGTAAAGAAGTACAGAGGGGGAAAAAAAAAAAAAGGGAAATAGAGTGAGTCATACTTAATAGTACAATTGAAATAAAAGACAAAACGTTGCTTTTTGGAACCACTCTTCGTCTTTTCAACCATCATTCACCGGTAAAGAGATCGGAAGGAAGAAGAAATGCACACCGTTTCGTGGACATTCTCTTGCCTGCTGCCACTTTCTCCGTCGGCTTTTCCTCTACGGCACCGACGATCCCATGACTTTGCTTGTCCTAGTTCCCATGTGAAGGGTTGTTGTGTTTCTGCACAGGGTCGGAGCGACAGTACGGCGATAGAATTTAGCGACCCGGGTTGGAAGGATAAGTACAGAAGGGATTTCGAGAGGATGTTTAATATCCCTCACTTGACGGATGTCTTCCCTGACCTTCAGTCCATTTCTTCCACTTTCTGTCTCAAATTGAG
>JAOQMQ010099978.1:0-15249 GCA_027563845.1 Erythroxylum subrotundum | reverse complement strand
TGGTTATAAACCTGTTACCCACGAGCTTTAAGCTCACCCCCCTTTCATTCCCATCTCCAGGTAATGAGAGCGAGATCGGATGAAAGAAAGGAAAAGCATTGGTTTGGTTATGCATATGTTGTATTTTAAGTTAGATTGTTATAAGAATCAGACTTTGGATATATGTTGAGAATTTTAGAGTTTTGTATCTTTGTATTCGGATGTTGATACTGATGATCGATGTTGTATTATGGCTTGGAATGCCATTAAAGTTCGTGAACATTTATCTTTTGATGTTAATGAATTATGTATGGATGATTTTTTTGAGCGGAATTATAGTCTTGCTTTGAATTAAAGTATACTTGAGGAAGATATTGATTTGAAATGAGTAATTATGAATGAAAGTGTAATATGTATTATTGTAAAGAGAATGATAGGAAATTACGAATGATGAGAAATTATGTTAAGCAGGGAACCATGCTCAAGTATAACGGTATAGTCTGTAAGAGTTGGGTTCCGGAAACGGGATCCAACAGAAATAGTGAGTTTCAAAATTAAATTAAGTTTGAACTTTCACTATGAATATGCATAACATTTGAACTCCTAAAATCAACCAAAAATAAAATTTATTTTCTATTCTATTTCTATCTTGATTTAGATTGTTATGAGATTGTAATTCTTATTTTCATTTTCTTTGGACTTGGTAATTAAGTATCACTTATTTTCTAAATGCATATTAGAAAATTTTCATTTGGGCCTTAATTCAAGAAGACTAGGTTAGATGATGATTTTGAAATTAATTAAGCAACAAGTTCAATTCAAAAGAATCACACCATGTCCAAAATTAAAATCAATCTTAAAAAGAAATGTTCACTTCTTTCTTTTCTTCCATTGTATGCTTGACATGTGAAATTTGGAATGTAAGAAGAAAATGAGGAAAAGTAGAGAAGTGATAAATTATAATTTAAAAGAATAAAATGGTCTTAATAAATGAAGGTAAATAAATAAAATAATAAAAGCCCAATTAGTTTAGGAGAAATCCAATTTAAGCTTAGATTCTAATTCAAGTGACCCATGTCACATAATCAACCAAAGCCAAATCTAAACTCATTCAAAGCCCTAGGTACCAAGTAACTAAACCCTACTCGTTTCCAAATTAAAATCAAAATTTCGCTTAACCTTAATACTATTTCTAGACTTTTCATCTTCATTTTAAGCCCTATGAATCGGGTTTATCTTCATTTTAAACTATGTCTTGTTCTAGACATTTTATCTACATTTTAATGTTACTAATCATAGGAATTTTATCTTTATTTCAAGGCCTATGATTCATTCTAGGAATTTTATCTTCATTTTAATCCTAAAGACCCAACTCTAAATATTTTATTTCTATTTTAATCCCTAAGATTAATTTTAGGTACTTTATCTTCATTTTAAATCCTAAGACTTATTCTAGACATTTTATTTTCATTTCAAACCACTCATTCTAAGTATTTATCTTCATTTTAAAACCTGACTTAGCTCTAGGCTTTTTATATCAATTTCAAACTTTATGACCTAACTCTAAGCTTTTTCTTTATTTCAAAGCCTAAGATTCAATATATTTATTTTATCAGTTTTCAGTCTTAAGTGAATCATAAACTTTTAGTTGCTTAACCATATATTCTCTTCTTCAACATTTGTTTTAAAACTTATACATGAAATCATTTTAGCTCAAACTCCCTAAATTTATAAAATCCTTTTTAAGACTAGGTAACTAATTGGATGGACATAGTGGAGTACCTAACACCTTTCTCATTTTATAATTAACCTATGATCTTTCATTCTGAGGTTTAAGAATTTCTAGTTCCTTTCCTTTTAAGTTTTTCTCTCTCTTTCCTTGAATATGGTATATTGGAAACTTCATTATTTTTATCCAAATTTTTATCGTAAGTCATCCCTTTATGTTTAGGGTGTAGTACTAAAATGTCAATGATAGCTTTGTCTATATTGGCCTTCGTAGTTATTCAAGGGCATGCTTTCTTCCTTTATTTAATGCAAGCTTGTTAACAATATTTTTTTTTAATTTTTTCTAGATTTATGGAGCTACTGATGATCCAATATTTTTAGTTATTTGTGTTGGTATGAATACATGTCATTTTCTAAACTAAGTTTCTACCCAGGATTTATTCAAAAATTATCTAATAAACTTAGACTTTTGTAGGCATTGGCATCTTTAGCTAGGTAATAATGGTGGTTCAACAATGTACAATGGACATTTGCATGTAAACCTTTTCTTTTAAAGTGAAAAAGTATATAAGGAAAGATGGCCAACCAAGACAACGATGAATTTAAGCATATTCCTTTCAACGGTAGATCTGAACCTATATTGTTATGATTAAAAAAAATATGATTAAAAAAAACATATTGATGTCGATGTTCTTACTTTTGGTGATATTAGTAGCTTAACTATAATATAATTAAAGTAACATATGTAAGATTAAGTTCAATAGCAGGAAAAAGGGATAAATGAGCTAGTTGAATTAATTAAGCAATTAAAGGATATGAAAATAAGAAAAATGGGGCACATATACAATTTATAACAGATTCAAAGCAATAAAGTCAAGTGACCTAAGAACAAGAAAGATAAAATTCATTCTATATGCAAGTAATTTTTTGTTATCTTAACTTATTCTTTTCAATAATATAAGGTTTCAATCATTACAAGATCATTTTTACGAAGCGCATAATGCATAAAGTCTTTAATAATTAAGAGAAAATTTGTTTTAAGTTTTACGTAAAACCATTCAGTCTTAAAATAAACTTAGTTAAATAAAGCTTTTATTAAAATGAATTTTTTTTTACTTCTAGAAAACTTTAAGTGTTCAAGATTGGTTCCTTAAAGTATTTTAGAAAGTTGCTTTCCATAAGGGTTTGACTTATCTAAAGGTTGGTTTAGCTAGCCCAACCTAGGGAAAAATTATCTAATAAGTGCAATCTAGGGGATAGTTCGATTAGCCAAAGGTACGTGGTTGGTTAGTCAAATATATTAAAAAGTTAATCTTCATAATATTTAATTTATATGTTTAATAATCATTTAAAATAGCTGTAGGTATAAATAAATTATTATGGAGTTATAGAATGAACTTTTAATATTAAAGAGAATTTGGAAAGCTTTTCATTTCATTCTATGTGTGAGAGAATATATAAGTCCTTAATGCATTGTGTAATCAAGAAAAGAATCTTTGAGTATACTTGATTGATTGAGATATCAATTTAAATAGAAATTGAACTATTTATAGTTACCTTTTAATCATAGCAAAGAAGATTGTGCTGAAGATTTTATTAAAAAGAAGGGGTAGTTTTAGAAAACTTTAAGTGTTGAATATTAGTTCCTTAAAGTTAACTATATAATGGGTGCAGTCTATTAAGTTAGGGGATAGGTTAGTTGACACTCCCAACCAAACATATATAAACTAGCCAAAGTTATATGGTCATTTAGTGAAATATGTCCAAAAATTGGTCATTATAATATCTAATGTGTATGTCTAACAATCATTTAAAATAGCTTTAAGAATAAATAAATTATTATTGAGTTATAAAAAGAACTTTTGGTATTAAAGGGAATATTAGAAAGGTTTTCATTAAATTTTGTGTATCACAGAACGATATGAGTTTTTAATACATTGTATGACCATGACAATAATTCATAGATTATATATGAATAATTTAGATAACAAGTTAGAGAGAAATTAAATTGTTTAGGATTCCTATTTAATTATAACAAAGTAGATTATGTAAAGTGTTTCTCTTCACCCTATAAAAGAAAGACTTGTAATGTTTCTTTTCATCTGAAAGGGATGCATGTATGAAAAGATTTTCTTTGCTTATTGACGAAAATGATAATGAATTTTCAAGAGAAATTTAAGTAGCAGTAAATCATACTAGTTTGATCAAACCATAAAAGATTAGTTTCCTCTCTTTTTCCTGATCTTTTTAACTATTATTTTTAATATCATATATAAAATTGTTATAATCATATATTAGAATAGAAAATGTATTTACTATTTTTAAAATGGGGAAAAGGAATGTACATACAATTTAGTCTCTTTTATATGTTAATAAAGACCTATTATTGTATTTGTCAAAACTTATTTATACACAAATTCTTTTAGTGAGAGAGGGTATAGCCTCTCTATAAGATTTTCCCCCGTACTTAACTTTAGTGTTCCCATTTAGCAATTGAATTTTTTGCCCTTCCTTTCAAGATTAACCTTTACCATTTTTGGTATAGGATCAATCTATTACCCAATGTTCTCAAACTCATCTTCTACCTCCCAAACCTTCCTTAACCTATCTGCTTCCCTAAACCCATTTTCTTCTCTAGGTCTTCTTCCATTACTACCTTTAGTGTTAGCAAGTCCAAATGCCCCTAACTCCCTTTCCATAAAAAATTGTGAACACGAAAGGACTTCCCCTTTATTTTCCTCTCCCACCACCTTCCTTCCCCTTCCCCTTAAGCTTATTAATCCCTCATTCCTCGTCACTTCTTTTACTCTATATAAAAAAAGTCCTCCCCTTCTCCAAATCTTTAGAATGTTTCTAACTCAACTCACTCCCTTTCAATACAATTTACCTTAGTTACTAAAATTGGCTATCTAAGGTATGGTACCAAGTGGTGAGTGATGAAGACACTTTGATTAAGCTTAGACTTATCCTATTAGTCTTGGAATCCCCCTCCTCAATCATTTCTCTTCCATTGGAGATACTTCAAGTTAGAGCAGTCAAATGGAGTAGAACATTAGTTAATTTTTTCCTATATAAAAACCCCCTTTTCCCTCTATCAAAACAAGGATTAAAGCATTATGGTATAAACTTGTCTTGAAGTAGGTTCTGGTAACAGAAGAAGATTGTAAACCTATGTTTATTTGAAAATGGAGGACAAAAATGTCGTTAGACAAGGCATCCCTCAAGACCATTCCACTGTAGATATTTTTTATAACATACCACTGGAATATTAGACAATACTAAGGTTGAGTTATTTAGTGACTGCTATTAGCAAACCATTTAGTTTGGATGAATAAACAAAAGGAATGAGGAGAGTTGGATTTGTCAAAACATGTGTTGAAGTGGGTAGAACAACTAAAATTCATGATCTCTAAAGTTTCTTAGCTTAGGTGAGGAAAGAGAGCTCAAACTTGTGGATATCTTAGTTTCTTATCCCTGAAAAGCTGATCAACTACATTAAACAAAAACTTTGATGCCTAAAGAAAAGAATCCTATCTCTCAGGGCTCCCAAGATTTTGTCTAGATTCACCTTATCTTAAGTTCCATTCCTAACAACTCTCTCACTCAGGATTCCACCTATCCTTACCCTATCTCAGGCTCCAATCCAAATAACCTCTCTTATATATAAGATCTTGGCCCCTTAAATCTATTGACCATGTAAGACATTCCCTCTCCCCTTATTCCTCCCCCTAGTTTCCTTAGATGCTACCAACTTGCTCATTAACAATGCTAAAAATCCAAACTCCTCAAGTCCTAAAAATCAACAACCTTCAATTGATAAACTTCCTTAATAATGCCTTACGATGGATACTAACATAAACAAGGAGCAATGCTCATTAGGTTCAAGTGATCCCAATATCTCAAGGAATGGAATTTTTAATTTCCCTTTTACGCAAAATACAAATAGGAAATCTAGTATAAAGCAAAATGATAAGGGCTTAATTAGCCCTCCCAATCCATGATCATAGCGAGGAATACTAGGGGCTTAAATTGCACCAAAAATAGCAGCCCATAAAGGACATCATAAAGGAAAAAGTCTCTTTCTAATTGGCCTACTAGAAACCAAGATTAATTATATTGCTCTTAGCAAAGGACTATTGTTCTTTGAAAACAAATGGAAGATCATGTCTAATTATGCATATAGCTATGAGGAGAATCATTATAGCCTATAATTTAAATTTTATAGATTTCCTCACCTCAAAATCATAAGATCAGTTCTTACATATGGAGGTTTATTGCCTAATACTTTAGGAAAAAATCTATGTTACATTTGTTTATGCTTCAAACTTTTCTTTTTAGAGAAGATATATACAGAATGATATTCAAGATCTAGGCAGGAGTATTAAGGTTCCCTGGATTATATTGGGAGACTTCAATTATATATTGTATTCATATGAAGATGAGGGTCCAGGAAAGAAAATAGGGAAAACGGATGAGAAGCTTACAAATTGCCTAACCAATGCTTCTTATGATGATGCCCTTAATAAAGACATGAAATAGAGAGGAAAATCCAAGTTCCAATCCTATCTTTCTACGTTAGATTCTTATAAATTGTTATAAAGACAGAAAGCAAAAATCCTTTGGCTTAAGAATGGGAACTCTAACATATTTTTTCTTCACACATCCATCCAAAACAGAAGGAATATTAACAAAAGTTCTAGTATCCTAGATACTAATGACAACCTTTTTTTTGATCAAGATCAATTGACGATTTTAACTTTCAATCATTTTAAGTCCTTACTAGGCATTTCCTTAAGCTTTCTCTCCTTTATCTCCAAATTCATTTCTTCCTCTTTTAACTGAACACATATTCGACTCTTTTGTGAACCAGTAACCAACCTAGAGATTAGGAATACACTGTTAGCCTAAATTCAGACAAATCTCCAGGACTAGATAGCTTTAATGCCTATTTCTTTCAAAGGTCTTGGAATCCTTTTAAACCCCAAGTTTGTAATGCTATCAACAAATTATTAAATTTAGGTGTTGTATTCAAGGGGATTAACAAAATTTTTCTTTGCATTATCCCTAAAATTCCTAATCCTACATCTTTTCAAGTCTTTAGACCTATATCCTACTGCAATAACATATAGAAAATCATCTTCAAGATATTAGCCTTAAGGCTAAAGCCTCTTGTGAATGCACTAAACAAGTTTTCTTAGTCTGCTTTTATTGCAAGTTATAAAATTGGAGAAAAAATCTTGATAAAACCGAAACTTTTAAGGAATATCATTCCAAAAGGTCCACCAAAAGCTTTTCAATGAAGATAGACTTCTCTAAAGCCTTTCATTAACTTAATTAGAGGTTCATTCTTCATGCTCTATAAGTCTTTAGGTTCCATCTAGATTTCATCAATTAGGTACATCGAAGCATTTCCATTGCATCATTTGATTTGTTCATAAATGGAGAGGTGACTCTTATGTTCAAAAGGGCTAAAGGGATCAACAAGGTAACCATTTATCACCTTACATTTTTCATCTAGCTATATAGGTGCTCATAATAATGATCTCTTATAATATCTCTTAAGGGAAGCCTTTAAAATTTCACTACAAATGTAGACGAGTTAAGCTTTTTAACTTTTCTTTTGTAGATGATCTGCTCCTTATTTATAGAGATAATAAGGAATCAGTGTAACTCTTAGTAGACTAATTCTAGAAACTTTTAGACATCTTAGGCCTCTCAATTATATAAAAGTGAATTATTCATCGCCCTGATTCCCAATTCCCTTGTGCAATGGCTGGTACAGAACTTAAGACTTCAGTTATGTAAAACTCCCATCAAATATCTTAGTTTACCTATCTCTTCTAATAGATTAACTTACAATGATTGGCTTTATTCTAAAAGGACTAGCAATTAGATGAAGAGAAGTTTATCTTATTTAGAGAGGGTTTAGTTAATTAACTCTATTATTAGTAGTATACACATCTATTGGAGCTACCATGTGGCATTACCTACTAAGATTATAAAAGATATTGAAATAATCTTTAAAAATTTCCTATGAAGTGGATAACATCAAAGGGATCCCTAAAGTTAAGTAGAAAAGATATGCCTCCATAAGTTCTAAAGGGGACTAAGGATTAATTCAATAGAGTTACCAACAAAACTCTAATGGTAAAGAGAATATGGAGCCTCTTCAATGACAAAGAAGCACTATAGATGAAGCACTTGATAGGTAATGGTGAGCTAATTAGCTTTTGGTATCAAAACTAGGCAGATGTTTGACACGACCTGCCTCTTGGGCCGTGTTGGCACTAGGGAATGGGTAGGCTTAATGCCACCAAAACCCGTAGTAAGCCTAACTTTTCTATATTCTACTGAAAATTCGGCATCACCTATTCGTTTGTCTGATTAATCCTTATACCTGCTTAATAGGTTGTAAGAAGTAAGGATCCAAATCTGCAATTATCACATACATTATCTACTTATCATCAACTGACATCATTCCCAATAACATAACATATCCATACATGTTTTATGTACATATGATTATGACAAACCATGGAGCAGCCATAAACATCTGCATTACACATCATGCTAAAAACATTACTTGTCTGATTATCCAAGCGAGTCTCAAAAGGCTTGGATTTCTCTCTCGCACGATCTGCTAATCCCCTGAAATGATGATAGTGAGAGGTGAGTCTACAACGCGACTCAGTGAGATATAAACATACTACCATGCTTAAAGAGGCTAGGTAACACCAGGCTAGGTTCACAAGAATGGTCTGTGGCATTCTAAACAACAATATATGGCATCAATGGATAACCAGGTAGTAATATCAAATGCGGCAATCACATGAGTATCAATAAATAAGCTCAATATGAATTGTTCAAAAAAAAAAACATGAATCTGGTTTCTAAATTCTTTTCTGGGTTCTGGGTTCTGGTTTCTTTTTGAATTATGGGTTCTTTCTGAGTTATGGGTTCTGAGTTCTGGTTTTTTTTTTTTTTTTCTGAATTCTGGGTTCTACAGAATTCCTAATTCTGAGCTTTCTCATCTCTGAGTTCTGATTTTCTAAATTTATTAGGAAGAGACAGAGGTATGCTAGTACGACATATCTCCCTTTTTTTGATCCTAGACAAGGTCGGCTTAACCTTGCCCCTGGAGGCCTGCCCTCTCCAGGTAGGACCCGAATCTAACCCATCACCGGCGGGTTAGCTATGTGCACATAGTCAGATAATATACCCCATCAGTTGGGTATTCTGTGAACTCATCAATCATGGTTAACAAGAAAACATGATTCATCAAAGAATCGCAATTAGTAGGTATAACATAGCAAGGGGACCAGAAGATGCAAAGGATCTGAATATCTTCTGGTCAATCTAGCATACAACATGCTAGACCCAACTACATGGAGTCATATGTCAAATAAGTCATACAAGTTCGAGAACAATTCAACAAGCCGCAGGATAAAAGAAAAGGATTACTACACAAGTATATTAGCATGATTATACTCACCTCAACTATCTCAGAAATTCTGATTTCTTTTCAAATTTTCTTGAACTTGAGGGGTATTAGGCATGACTTCTAGTTCTATTCATTGTCTACTTTCACAAGCTATTGGGTAACATGAATAACAAATACATATACCCACATTAGTCATTCTCATATAAACCTCATTTCTTAATACATATCATTAAAAAAGAATCTATTTTATTCCTAATCCATCAGCATAGGTCTCATTCGTGAAGGCATAACTCTTTATACATAGGTCCAATATTTTTCAAACTTTCCAGACCTCTAGTTAACACATAAACTCACTTTGTTTCTTTTATGACCATGTTCTAATTCGGTCATTAAGGAAATCCAAATCTCCCATTTACAATCAGCCTTAATATTCAGTCATGAGTTGGACCATTCCCGACTAAAAACCTTATAACTTATTCATTTCTCATCAAATTAAGGTGATTCAAAACTTCATTTTCAATCGACTCATATGGCTATCACATATCCAAAGGTAGCTCAAAAAATGATGTAAATTTGATTTATTGTGATTTTGATAAGCCTGTCCTGTTTCTGTTCTCTTCTGTGTCACTAAGGTTAGTAACACCCTTCACTTATTCGATCATATCTAACAAAATACTCGTCCAATTAAAATTTTCTTTATACAGCACTTAGATGGCACATTTTTTGAGCATTTTTGTAAGAAGAACTCATCATCCAATTCTAACTCTAATGTCTTCAAACAATTAACTTTCATTTCTAGTTTCAGTCCCGCTGGTATTCTGAACCAGTGTCAATTCGGGGCCTCTTACATTTGTTTGGCTCACCCTAAAATCGTGGAAAACTTCAGGGAGATAGTAGACATCTGTGTCTACAACTTCTATGTTTTGGGTTTCTCCAGATTCACACGTTAAACAGCTCAAACAAAATGTACAAAGAGGACCTACGAATCTGTCTCCAATGACAACTTGAACTTCAAAACCCTAGGTTTTGATTTAGCCCCACAAATCACCATAAAAATGAAATTTCTTCATGTTAATGTGTCATTAGACATCGAAGATAAAAAAACCCATCATCAAAATCATCAAGCTCATACATTCCATCAAATGGGTTTCACAAGAAGAGAGGAAAACTAAGCTTAAATCGATAGAACTAAGTGTCGGGATTGAGACTTACCTTTTTGTACTACCCGAAAGGCTTGATTCTCCTTCCCATCCTTGATAGAAAGGTTGAAAAAGCTTGAGAGCTAGCTCCCATTGAGGTTTCGTGAAAGAGGGAGGAGGAAGAAGACAATGTGTTGTCTTATTTTCCAACTAGCTTCTTTTATAAGCCTCATGTCCACTTATTTACAAAAATGCCATTATTGTACTGGCTCTTAAACATCTGCTCATACAATTTCCTATGACCACCGAAAAATGTCATACATCATTAATTTCATGTCACCAAAAATTATTATTCACTGTTCTGTGATTTTAATGACATCAGTTTCAATACCGATTTTATTTCGGGGTACCGGGTAAACTAGATATAGGGTGTTACAATGTTGGACCTTTATATCTCAACCCTAAATTCCATAATCTTGAACACTCTTTCCCCCTTAATGCTAAAGTGAAAGCAGTGATAAATGGCAATCAGTGGAGCTCAATGGAGCCTCTCTCCATTCTTTCCAAATTACTCTCAATTTTTCTAAAATAGAAAAGGTCCTATAGTCGGGTCTTAGAAATAAATTCTCTACAACATCATGTGCATCCCTATTTGGTCCTTCATCTCAGGAAGTAAATTGGTACAATTTAGTATGGTTCAAAAATCGTATTCCAAAGTTCTTATCTATCATGTGGATGGCAATAAAGAACAGACTTTTGACTCTAGACATATATACTTAGTTTGGTTCCTCTTTATACATCTTATGTCAAACACAAATAAAGATAATAGACTATATGCTATTCACATATGATACTCCTCTAAGTTATGGAAGAGCATCTTACTCAGATGTAACTTGTAATATATGCCTCAATTGAAGGAGGATACCATAGATTGGGTTTCAAAGCGTAATTTCTCTAAAGTAAGTAACAATTTGATCTTTAAAATTAGTCTGAGTTAAAAGGATATATGAAATATGGAAGGAAATAAATTGTCGAAGATTCCTCAACATCAAAAAGAAACCTCAACGTCTAATTAGATATGTGTTAAATAAATTGAGGGAACTAATAGTAACAAGGAATTTACATTTAGACTGGAGTTTAACTGCAAAGGACAATTGACACCCCCATTGAAAGAATGTTACATAGGTAGTGAAGATTCATTACATTGAGAAGAGTGTCTATGAAAACCCAATTCTCATACACACAATACACAAAATATTAGAACATCAAGCATAAGGCCATACGAAGGCAACACTAACCTTGGTAAAAGATCAAGAGAGATGCTTTATTAGATTCATGAATCCGAAATCAATCTATATAATCAAGCCATGTACTCCTATGAGTAGACAGGTGCACAATTTAGCATTGCTCAAAATCCCCGGATACTGAGATGGAAAATGAAGGAATTAGCTTATCAGTTAAGAAGCTAGATGGATGAAACAACTGCAATGTAGAAAGGAAACTTCTTTACTCCAATTGGAAAACATCAAAAAGAGAAGGGCTGTGCTTTGGTTACTTGAATCCATATTCAGCTGACACCCGATTGGATTGAGAGGTTACAGACAAGAAAGTTACATCAAAGGAGTCGATGGACCTAAAAAAATGAGCCACATTACCATGCAGCTTGTGGAGAGTACATCTGTCGACTAGTTAAATAGACAATTGAATAATCTTTTGTTACTCTTTTAGTAAACTCAGTGGGTGTGCATAGACACATTATATTAAAGCTTTTGTATTGAGTACCTGTACTCATCTTTCTTGGAAATACAATTCTTTAGCAGCCAAAAAAATTATTTTATTTTTTTACACTTAGTATGTAAAGAATACATAATGAAAAAAAATATGATCCATTTAATTGGTCTCACCCATTAATTTAAAAGTTTTAGGCTAAATGGTTTTTTAACACGATAAGAGGGGCTTGATTACCATGATACATGTGCACTAGTTGCTAGGGATTTAAAAAATTTCTCAGCTTGACTATAGGCTAGAAATGGCCCATTGCTCGGCTAGATATAGCTCGAGAAACTTCGGGCCAGGCCACTGCCCATAAGTCATGGGCCGCAGGCCAAGACCCGTGTCGAATAACCCAGCTCGTGGTCTGTGGCACGCCCAGACCTGCAAATAAAATGGCATCGTTTTGTTTGTTGCAAAACAACATCGTTTTGTTTATGTTTAGAATTATTTCTTCCACCGACAAATCAATTTTGTTTTGCTTTAAGAGTAAACGACATCGTTTAAGTTATAAGACATAACTTAAAAGGCAAGACAAAACTGCGTCATTTTGTTGCAAGCAAAAACGACATCATTTTGCTTCTCATTAAACACACACCAGCTAGCCTCACTCGCCTTAGCCTCCTGCCTTCATAGTTTCACTCTCACTCACACAACACTTTTCACTTCTTTGTTCTTCTTCTTCGTTTCATGTTCTTCCTTCATTCTTCTTCTTCGTATATCATCTGTTCTTTATCATCGGTCATGTGCACGTCAAAGTCACCAATGCTCAAAACAACCAACGGTGAACGATTCAACGTACTTAATAAGGTAATCTCTCATTCTCTCTTTGTCAATTTGGTTTTTTTGGTTATTTTGAGTACTGATGTGGCTAATTTGAGAACTTTTTAGGTTAATATTGGGAATATGGGATAATGCCTGTAATGTGTGTGATGAAATGGCACAGAGATTGTTGGTCGTTTTGCTTCTTTATTAGAAATGTGAATTACTGTAAGAGAACAAGCTACAAGGATGGTCCCTTATTTCTTTTATTCTCAAGCAAGAAAGTGAATAAAAAACAGAAAAGAAAAAAGAGCTTTATTACCTATAATTGAAGATTGAAAGTAAAAATGTGTGGCTAAGAAAAGATGAATTCTTAAGGGTAAAGATTTCTCCATTTCTTCACACCATAGAAATAGCAGAAAGTACTTAGATTCAGGGAAGAATAATAAATCTGTCTTATGCAATTCACAGCTCGGTAAAGAGGGGTGTATTTTCTTTAAGTCAAATGCTATGTCCAAAGAAGTATGATTACTACTTAGCATTAGCTGTTATTGAATCCATAAATGTGTTGAAGATATAAATCTTTTTCTTACTAACAATCTGCAACTTTTCTTATGCAGATACAGTGGAACTTGTGCATATGTTAAATCCAAAGTAGCCAACATATTGCATGCCAAGGAAGTAGCTGGGCAATTAAAGGTTAACTCTTTACAACAATCAAATGTATTAGTATCAATAAACATCAATCCTTCAACAATCTGCTTTTTAAAATGTCATTACTTATATTTCTCTTGTTTGTTCATCATAAATTGTCTCGGCTCATTCATTTTACCATATTTTCTTGTTTCTAACAACATTTGTAACACCAATAAACGAAACAAAAAGATTCTGAAGATGGCAATCATTTAGTTGTCTGAAATATTGTAGGAAAGGAATGCGAGAGTGACAATTAATGTAGTGCACCTAAGCAGTATAAAGATAGGTATAAATAATTCTTTCCTTTTGTAGATATTAGAATCTAACTATAAACATTTTCCTTAATCATCCTTAATAGTATGCTACTTGGCAATTCATCTTCAAGAAACTGGTTACATAGAAACTTTTGTCTGTAGATTCTCTCTATTTCATTGCTTCCAGGTTATTAAAGTCTATATCACAGGTATGTCTGACACATCCCTTGTCACTTCTTTAGGCCTAAAGATTCACAATAGGAAAGAAAGGGACAGGACTAAGTTAATAATTTGGTTCTTACAATGCATGAAATGTTGTGGTTGCTCCTGCAGGGTGCATCTACCACATGTTACGTTCCTCTGAGCCCTCAAAGTGAAGGCATTAGTGGCACAGATTCCTATGCATGTTGTCTCAAAACCAAGCCCTCTTTCTTTCTCCTTTCAGTCTTCTACCTTTCTTTTTATTACCTTCACTTCTGTATCAAGTCTCTCTCTGTAAGTTGTACACATGTGACTTGAGTACTTAAATCCATATTTCAATTTCAACAAGACAAATACATTAAAGAGTTACTCCAGTAAAATTATTCTAAGTAAATGTCTTTATACATGTGAGTTGAATGCATATATTTAGGTTTCACCAATTTAAATGTAGGATACAAATATACACAAAGATGGATTTATATCTTAGATTTAAAAGTGTAATGCAAATGATTTTAGAGGATTAATACATATAGCATATTTTATATCATCTTTGTATTAATCCTATAAATGATCAACCTAACTTACTTAGACATTCTATCATATTCAAAGTTTGGAGATTCTTTGATTTTCTTGAACATTTTGTAAACGATCTAGAAGGGGGGTTGAATAGATCTTTAACTCTTTTCATAGAATTTCTACAATGAAATCAGAAGTCAATTTACACAAAACCAATTTAGCAAAACTCAATTGTAAAAGAGTAGAGTAGAAGATCAAACGTTATTTTTATAGAGGTTCGGTGTCAAAACCTACGTCCTCTACCTAAGCTCCCATTTAGGATTTTGTAAACCACTTTACTACACACTTTTTAGTTCAGTGTGAACTCTTACAATACCACTTGATTTCTGGCTCAAGCTACCTTTACAATCGATTTGTTTTCCGGCACAAATCCTACCTCACAAGTGAACAATCACTAATCACTAACTCACAAAGAATAATGAAATAAAGATGTAAGCTCAATGCTCAATAACAGATTAGAAGTAAACAATATGGAGCAAACTTTTCAGTCTAACTGTCTGTTCTTTTGGCTTCTTGAACATATATATGTTGATCTCTTGATGTCCCACCTTAATCTGTAAGCTCTTGGAGGATTATAGACATTAAAGAACCTTACTAGCCGTTGCTAATTATCTCCTAGCCGTTGTATGATTATCTCTTTCCATTTGAAGAAGATTTGAATGAATCTTGTCCAATCTGTACATATAAGTCGACTTGTCTCAAT
>JAOQMQ010099943.1:0-15257 GCA_027563845.1 Erythroxylum subrotundum | reverse complement strand
CGGGCTTGGGCTTGACATCTTTGATGAATGGATCGATCGGCCCACGGGTCGCTATGTTCGAGTCCTGGCCCAACATGACCGACCCGACCAAACAGTAACAATGAAAAACCTTTAATTTGGTGGTTTATGATGAAATGTAAAATAATAAATAACTTTACACTACATTACATTATAAACTTTTTATTCAAATAACATTTCACTATATTACATTACGAACCCTTCCATTCTTTCCAAAATTGAGAAACTTTTTCAATGTGCTTGCTTTACTAATTACATCACCCCTTGGATGAAGGTCTATAAACAAAATTGCTTTGCTATGTGAATAGAAATAATACCTAATCCGACTCCGACGTTTGAGAAACGAATTCGGTCTCCACAGATGCGACAAAAAGGAAGTTTGGTGAGCTATATACGTGCATGTCAGTTCGTGGCCACGTAAATCAAACACAGCACAAAACAAACACAGAAGGGATTTAGATTATCGAATACTCTTCAGGCACATGCACTAAGTTAAAAATTACAAGGAAGAACAGGTCTCCTCTTAGCAACTACTTCTTGTCACGCGATGATGAATTGGAAGTTATTCTGCTGTCTCCAACCTGAAAATTGCCTATATTTCAGGTCTCGTATGCTTTAATATATACAAAGTGGGAGATAAAGAACGATTCGAATTTTCATACCTCATACAGTTTGAGTACGTTCATGTTCACATCGTCGTACAGTGTTCCAACTTCCAATAACAGGTAAGTGAACAAATGAAGGCAGTTGGAATGACCTAATAATTAACAGAATTACAGCTTGCAGGGTCTGGTACACAACACAAGGGTTAGGACACTAATTATAGTATAAAGATGATGAGAGTAACGTAAGAACTCTCGAATCTTAAACTGTCATGTTCCGTTTCTGGTTTGAAAACATGAAATTAAAACTTGGGGATCAATTCTCTTGTTCTTGTTTTCATGTACAAAATAAGACAGAAACGCTGTCTTTCCGTGTCTGCTTTCTTTATTCCCTTTCACATTGATCCTCTTAATTTGCTTTTTCATTGTCTTCCTAAAGTTCGGTAGTACCTACTTCTTTAACTGTTACAAGTTATTAGAAATGCATTTCAAAACAATTATTATAAATAATTCTTCAAATTTTGAGTACTTTACATAAATTTTGTTTTTCCAAAAACTATTTTTTAAATTCCACACGTGGCTTATTTTAATTTATATCATGTTTAAATAAAAAAAATTTAATAATATATTAATGTTTTGTTTCACTTTGGTATATTTAGTTAACTATTTTCCAAAAATAAAGGGAATGAAAAATATCTTCCATATATTTGTTCCTACAATTTCACTTTCATTTTCATTTATGGCTTCTCCTACATTAAATTACACTTAATATAGTAACAGCCAATGTTTTCAAAATTAAAAAAAAAGTTTAAAAATTCAATAGTATTAAATTGTCATAAAACTGATTAAAGATTGACTTACTTATTGAAAAAATTAATTTTTATTTAACAGTCTTTTTCTAATTAAACTGATTAATTTATAAAAATTGGTTAATTAATTAATAAATTGATCAACTTTTAATAATAAAATTATTAATCTAAATTAAACTAAAAATTAATTAATTTAAAATTTTTATTGTAAGATTAGTCTAACCAATTTAATTTTTAAAATATCGGTAATAACTAAACAGACACTAAAAATTCCCAAAAAAAGCTTAATTGAAAGCTACAAGTATTCCAATTTACAACTCAACCATTCACTTCTTACGTCTGACCATAAAATTGTTCGGTCTTTCGGGGAATCGTCGAATTAGTGGAGTAAAGGGTATAAAGCTAAAAGGTCATATGTTCAAATTCTCTTATTTACACTCTTTCGATCGAATTTATCTTATAAAGTTTGTCTAGTGTAAAATATTCAATTAACATAATTTATAAACTATTATATTAATCTAAAAATTTATCCCGTATGTATCTAAAAAATAAAAACAGCAGATTTCTTCGTTTAAAAAAAATCAAAAATTGTCCGAAGTTTTATCAGTGTCGTAATTAATAAACAGATTTTGTCACGCTCACCGACCAACCCGAACGAGGCCGAGGTGGCACCGTGGACCCCACGGTAATACCTACACGTAAGAACGGGGACCTTGTAGGGCCCACGAAGGGATTTCTGGTAAGTCGTCGTGGTGGGGACCACAGGAGGATAGTGCATGTGGAAAGCGACGGTTTCTTAGGCGGAAATCTGATCGTTAGAAACGAAGAAAAAAGAATATATTAAATTAAAAATTCAATAAATAAAAATAAAAAGAAAGCTGACGAGAGAGGCAATTTTGCCTAGACTTTGTTGCTTCTTCCGATGATTTTGTTGTCTGTCACTATCTCTCGTCACCGGCAATAGGCGGTGGTGGTACCATTACCCGTTGAAACTACAAATTGTATTATTTTTAAATAAATTGGTGTGACATTTAAGTCTTCACATTTTAAATTCTTTTTTATATTTAAAAAGCTCGTTCACACTTAAAAAAAATACCAACCAACAAATTTATCCTAAATGATTGTTAGGAAGTCAAATTTACTAACATATTTTAAATATGCTAATAAATTTACGAAACCTCAAAAAATGGATAAATTCATTTACGCTCTTTTTAGCCATCCATATTGGAAAGCAGAAGGATAGAGAGCTACACCATGAAGTTGACAATAAGTTCTTTCAAATTGATTATTTATCCCTTTGTTAGAGATGTTTCATAAGTGTTTGCAATTAAGTAAATAGCTTTAGGAACGAATGAATCATATCAAATTAAAAAATGGAAAAATTTGTACAAAATTATACTTCTTGTCTTCACTTTGAGAAAAATCATTAGGTATGAATATGTTACACATCCGTGACCCAATCGTCCTTCTAAAAAGTATAGTTTAAATTTAATTTGATAATCTATAAAATTTGTACGAATAATTTTTTGTACTTAAAAGGTAATAATATTAATATAAAAGGCATAATTATCAAATATGGACATAGTAAATAAGACAAATGACTAACATGTAACAGCTCATACTGTTACCTAAAACTATCACTGCCAGCCCATTCCAAACAATGTCAAACATACCGAGTTAGTTAATTTCAGGGCCGAGTTGACCGGTTTAGCAAGTAACCGGTCATCATTCCCAGGCTCCATAAATTTCAAAGAGGACTGACTAGAAATGCTTAGGCCGTCTCTTCTGGTTTGCTTGCTTTCTCTCAGGTATTACCAAACCCAACCAACTCCAAAACCCACACATACTATAAAGCAGCCGCTGTCTCTCCCTCTCCTTTCGTCTCTGTGATAAGGGTGTGAAGTTTCTCGTTTTCCGATTATGTAAATCGTTCTGAAACTTGCATTCTGAAACAGGGGTGTGTCACTGGTCTACCAACTTTTGAGTGTTTGCTTGGCCGTCCAAAACCCAGATAGCTCTTTACTGTATCCATGGCCTTGATACGGTTTTCGCCTTTTGTTTTGGTCTACATTGCTCTGTTTTCAAGACTCTGTTTTGCGGCTGACCCAACCGTTTCCTATGACTTCAAAGTCTCTTACATTACTGCATCTCCTCTCGGCGTTCCTCAGCAGGTTTGATTTCCACTCACTTGTTTCTCATGTGCCCGTGTCTGTGTTTGTTTCCTGTGTTTATTCGAGAGACTTGAGAAGATTTTTCATTTTTAGTTGGGAAGTTGCTTGCTTTTTTGTGGGATTTGTTCTTCTTTTCGGCTTAATGATGTAAATAACTGGTTTGGGGCTTTTAGTGGGTAAATATATGCTCTTCTTCTTTCTGTTTTTCTTTTCTCGACTCGTTGGAGTTTTGTTGTAAAATGATCGTCTAGTTCACACTGTATTCTAATGGTTTAGTGGAAAAAGGGTCTTGCCATTGTTGATCAAGAGTCTGAACAAGAAAAAGTTTAAGGGCTTTAATTTATTCTGTTTTCTGTAACTTCTTCCTAGTAATAAGTTCTGACCCTGATATAGAATGCAATTGATGAAGTTTGCTGTTGGGTATCTCACGTTCTACCATTGTTTCAAGCATTTACCTTAATGTGTTTCATTATATTTGTGATGGCAGGTTATAGCTATTGGTGGGAACTTTCCTGGTCCTCTTATTAACGCCACTACTAATTACAATGTTGTTGTTAATGTGCACAATGGACTGGATGAAAATTTTCTGATGACTTGGTAGGTTTTAACATGTCCCCTTTATTTGCTTTAAGTCTTGGTTCATTTATAAAATGTTTCTCGAGAAAAACATCAATGGTTGGCTTCGACTTTTTCAGGCCTGGGATCCAAATGAGACGTAATTCGTGGCAAGATGGTGTTCTGGGAACAACTTGTCCCATTCCTCCGAAACAGAACTTTACTTACAATTTTCAAGTGAAAGACCAGATTGGGAGCTATTTTTATGGTCCATCACTTAATCTGCAAAGGGCGTCTGGTGGCTTTGGTCCTTTCATTGTTAATAATCGAGAAATTATTGCGATACCTTTTGCACAACCAGATGGTGATTTTATCATTATGATTGGTGATTGGTATACTCGAAATCATACGGTTGGTATTTGTGTTCAAAAAGCTTTATATGTGTGTTGAAGTGTTTATAAGATTTTAGCTTAATGGTTTCATGACTCAATTTTGGTGGTGATTAAATTTTAAGGCTTTGAGAACTGACCTTGAATCTGGGAAAGAGCTTGGAATGCCAGATGGAGTTTTAATTAATGGGAAGGGGCCGTATAGGTACAACACAACTTTGGTGCCTGATGGTATTGACTATGAGACCATCAATGTTGATCCAGGTAATGTTCTAGTTGTACCATTGGGTTTTGTGTGTATCTGTTGGTGGTTTGATAAAGTAGATAATAAATTCTATTTCCAGACTTAATATTTCTTTCGTAGAAATGTCACCAGCATACTGCATTGTTTTTCTTTCTATTCTTTTACATGGCAATGGTGACATCCTTTTGTTTGGGGGTATATGGGAAGGCTTGAGACCTCCATTCTAGATTTAGGGAAAGATATACGCTCTTCTGCTACAGAGCCTTTACAATGACATCCGTTTTGGGCAAGCAAGCGACCAAATTCCAATTGCTTTGTTTTGCAGGCAAGACTTATCGTTTTCGAGTGCACAATGTTGGTACATCAACAAGTTTAAACTTCAGAATTCAGGGTCACAATCTGCTTCTTGTCGAAACAGAAGGACATTACACTGTACAGCAAAACTATACCAGCTTTGATATCCATGTTGGCCAATCATATTCGTTCTTGGTTACCATGGATCAGAATGCAACTAGTGATTACTACATTGTAGCAAGTGCTCGCTTTGTGAACGAGTCAATTTGGCAAAGAGTTACAGGTGTTGCCATCTTGCACTATTCCAATTCAAAAGGACCAGCAGCTGGTCCTTTGCCTGATGCACCAGCAGATATATATAACCAGTGGGCAGCAATGAATCAGCCAAAATCCATCAGGTGAATTTTCTTTTTGAAGTGCATTAAATGTTATTTTATCAATCTTGTTTTCGTGACTTTCACTAGTATATATTTATCTTTACTATGTATTAATCTTGATTCTGTTGTAGATACATATTAGGTTTGTCATACAAAACGAAATTTAGTTATTTCAATTTAGAAAGAGAGGTCAGAAGCATCAAAAAGGATGAAATCCTCATCTTCAAGGCTATATTTTTCATTTTGGTTGTAGAGGTTTGCTTTCCTACAAGATTTGAAAACATGATTTTCTAACTTTGCTTCTCTTATGAACCACTAGGGCATAAATTTGGTCAACCTAGGGTTACCCTACCTCTTTCTTCCAGACAGAAAATAAATAGCACTATTGATAATGCAAGTTTAGCTCTATTGTTTTTAATGTTAAATGCAAGGATGAGGCTAGAGAAATGATAACATTTTGTGAGTTCTCGGGACAAGCAGGGCTCTTTCTTTTTGCATATAACGATGGATTACCTGCATTATCTTTTAACTTGCTATATCTTGAGTCAAGTTGCAATAAGGTTAGCTCTAAAAACTAAATCTCTGCGGCACTTTACATGAACTAGGCAAAATACTACTGCAAGTGGAGCACGACCAAACCCACAGGGGTCTTTTCACTATGGTTCAATCAATGTGACCGAAACGTATGTGATAAGGAGCTTGCCACCAGTTACAATTAATGGGAAGCAACGCGCAACACTGAATGGAATATCATTTGTGAATCCTGATACACCAATCAGGCTTGCAGACATTCATAAAGTGAAGGGAGATTACAAGCTTGATTTTCCAAATCAGCCACTTAATAGATCTCCTCGGTTGGACACATCTTTAATTAATGCTACATATAAAGGTTTCATAGAAGTTATATTGCAGAACAATGATACCATAATGCAGAGTTTTCACATGGATGGCTACTCATTCTTTTTCGCTGGGTAAGCAAGTTTTGGTTTCTTATTGCTTATTGATTTTGATAGAAATGTAATGTACTAAATTTTGGTATAAATTTCTGAAAATAGAGAGTATTTGACATGAATGCAGTATGGACTGGGGGATTTGGACAGAAGACAAGAGAGGTCAATATAACAAGTGGGATGCTATTTCTCGCAGCACTATAGAGGTATATGTTGGCATACTCTGAAGTGTATCTTTTACTGTGCTTTTTGTTACTTTCCTTTGTCTAACTGATGGATAGAACCTGTAAGGTGTCAGTTGGTTGTCATGCTTTTGAAGTGTATAGGACAGTGCCAGAAGTTACTCTTTAACTTTTGGATTATGCACTGTTCGAAATGTCTGATTAGTTGTTCCATGTTAACCTCTTTCTTTTTGGTTTTATAAAACTAGGTTTACCCTGGGGCATGGACAGCAGTCTATGTTTCGCTCGACAATGCCGGTATATGGAATCTTAGGATCGAAAACTTAGACAGATGGTATCTCGGTCAAGAAACTTACATGAATATTGTCAATCCTGAGGAGAATGGCATCACCGAGATGGGTCCTCCTGATAATGTCAGATTTTGTGGTGCTCTTGCATCCATGCAGAAGTATATATCTGATATTCTCTATTTTTCTTTTTGCATGTATATACTTCTTATAATTGAAGCTAATACATTCTTTTATCTTCAGGGATAAGAGCACCAATGCGGCAGTATCCGATCTGGGTGGCCAGACCAAGCTATTTTTGACCGTTCTGATGACACTTCTTACTGCAATTTTCATTTCCTACTAAACTTTTGCACTGGTCGGATAAGACAGTTGTTTTCGGTGGTTATCCTTGTATTGTCTCTGTCGTAGACTGCATATTTGGATTTGTTTGCATCACATACTTGGTTTAGCTGTGAAGCTTTTGTCATGTTAGTAGAATTAGTTGTCAATGATCACCTCACAAACTTGTATTTAGTTCACTGGGGATCCATCATTCTTTATTCTTCTTTAAACTGGATTGATGATTATCACATTATCATTCTAACATGTGAGAACATAGAGTTTCTTCAATGTTATTTACTCTGCAGGTTTCACAGTTCATTTTCTAACCGTGAATATGAAACAGAAACTCTTCCCATTTGATGATTTGATCCACTTATTCATTAGTTAACCATTTAAAGCTTGCACTTACCAGTGTCTGATCACGATTCTATCAAATGGGTTGGGCCTGGAATTAATGTGCTAGCACCAACTGGCTTAAAATGAAGCAATATTCATAGAGATCACTATAGAAAATGTCGAAGGTAATCATCCATAAGCCAAACCTGTGATAGACCAAAAGAAGAAGATAAATACAAAAACAGTAACGCTAGTTCCGGTGGCCAGAACTATATTAATCCGGAGTAGCATAAAATAGGAGGTTGTGGTCTTGGGGATTTGTGGATTGAAACATGATACAATAATAGCAGTCACATGGAATTGTCTGAGGTAGGGAAGTACTTATGATGTTTTCTTCCAACACAAACAACAATTTTTAATGAAGACCTAATTATTCACTCGCACTTCCTCATGCCCTTGTTCGTTTCATGCGTATGGACAACCGTTGACTTTGCAGGGCATGCACAGAAGCTCTATAATGAACTTGGTCCGAGCAAGGATTTGTCCATGTCAAGATTTTGACCCCCTTCAAGTTTATAGCTTCCATTCCTCCTAGGATTCCTTCTGCTAATGACTGCTCTAGTTTAGTGGTCATGTCTTGCCTCACTGTCTGTGCATTAATGAGTATGTCATGTCCCTCAGAAACTTCCATTTTTGCTTTAAAATGAGCATTCCAGCTTGACTTCACCTCGAACAAATGGAAACTTCCATTGAGTTTTGTGGAGAGACCACTAGAAATCACAGCATTCTCTTCTTCCTCAGCTCACAAGTCAGTAGTCAGTAGGAACCTAAGGATCCTTATGAGTTCTATATATCCACTTAGTGTTAGCTCTCTTCCATATTCTGTGAAACTTCAATTTTCATGGAGTCTCTTCGCTCCTGCAGTTAGGCATATATCTGTAAGTGGTAGATATAAGCTTCTTAATTTCTATCTGGTACATGAAAGAAAGAAATTTTAACTAAAACTTATCTGCGATAATTTCTTTCTCATCTTCTTTGTAATGGAAAATAATTACCAAGACAATTTTATAGAGCTAAAGTGTATATCTTATAGTGAGAATTCTTTAACAAGTTCGTAGGAATGTTTTGATGATTCCCATGAGAACGCTTTTAAGGTCTGCCTTATGTTTAGCAGAATTGAGTTTTTTCATTCCTTTCTGATAGTGATGAGAAAAGAGACCGTTCATGTTCTCAATCAGTCTTCATTGTCAAGTAAAAAGAGCCTACACATGACTTTGGGGACTGACTTTTGTTCTTTGCATGGCTCATAACAAAGAACCGATTCTTCAAGATTACATGCTTGGTTGCCAAGGAAATCTTCCTTCACCAGGTAAAACTCAAATCCTACAAGTATAATTACCGGTCTCTCATCTCATATGATCAGAATCTAAATTATTGCTTTCTTGAGTCATAGAATCTAAAAAATGTTTCAATATCGAACAATATCATTACCTATATCTTGTTGTGGTACTGGTTTTGGACAAATTATTGGAATCTTTGGAGTGCCTTCTAAGCTTCAAAAGGCAAACATTAAAATGTGTAGATGTGGAATTGCCAATCTTGGCAGCAAAGTATTCTGAGTCACCAATGATCAAAATTTACATCTCATGATATATATTAAAAAAAATAGTCGTACTATAAAAAAAATAAAATTTCTTGCTTAATAATAATTATTATTCATAACTAAATGATAATCATATAGCATATCTCATATAATCCAATTCATCCGATTAATTTAGAAAATGAAATTGTTCCTTTAAAAGAATGTTGCGTATAATTGAAATCCCCCTCCGATCTTTACAAAGCGGGAGTCTTTGAGTTTTTTTGTTGTTATTGTTTATAAATTATTACTTTAAGATGTTTAAACTAAGAAATGAATAAAAGGTAAAAAAGAAAAGGAAGAAGTAGCAAAAGGGTATGTTCTAAATAACAAGGAATATGAAGTAAAGGGTTTACTGAGACCAGAAAAAGGACTTTACTCTAACTAATTATAATGCTTCATTAAGTTGAAAATACATGCATATTTGGAACCGACGCCTGGTCGATTCCATAAACAACACAAGTGGCTGCTAGACCACAATAAGCTACATCAAATTGCCTTTACACATAAAAACAAAAGTTGCAACTCCAAATCCAAGAGCAATTCTCAGCTCTAGAGTACTTCCAACTAATTAAGATCATGATCCCTCACTAACTAGATTGGAGGTATTAACTTAATTTCTAGGACAACAACAGTTAAAAGGTTATAACTTCTCTTAGTTTTATTATGTACAGGAACTTAAAATCATAAATTCCCTTTTCTTTCCAGAGTTGAACATCCTATATATGATTAGTATATACCCTTTGTATCGGTTTTGTACCAGACTTCACTTCCATAGATCAATCTGACAACTTGAGGTTGATGTCGAGGCATTCTCTGGCACATCTTCTTGGTTGTTTAAGTGTTTAACAAGTATATTCGTTCGATCCAATGTGTTAATTAAGATGTTGTTTGAAGCATTTGAGTAGTTTTCCCTAGACACATCCTCTTGGCTTAGTTGAGAAGCAACGAACTTGTCTAGTACCCTCCAATCTGTGACTTGATCAACTGCTTGCTCATGATTATTGCGGCCATAGACAGAAGGCAAACTAATTTGTTCATGTGTTTGTTGCATATGTTCCTCTTGTGTGAGCGTGGAGGTCTGTAAAGTTCTTGTCTGGTTTATGTCAAGCCCGTATGGAACAAGAGGGTTACAGTTCAGATTGGCAGCAGAATTCAGCATTTTAGGGCTTTGCAAGAGTGGAAGTTGCAGGAAGTGATCTGGAGGAACTTGGTATTGCAAGTCTAGCTCTTTCTTGCAAGAAAATGGAAGGTTATAGGGCAAATCAGGGTGGTGGGTTGTCTGCTTTGGTGAGTCCATTTCATGCACGAAAGGGACGTGATCTTCATACCAACAAGCAGATTCATGCTCGCTCACTTTGCGCATGGTTGTTATTCTCTTCTTGAACACCCTACAGACAACCCAACCTTCTTCCTGCTTCAGTTTCATAAACAACACGTCAGTCTAGTTTATCTGTAATTCCATGTTTTGCAGTGTCAATTCTGAAGAATTATGGACTCAGAGATCTAGTAGATAGAACAAGTTAACGAATGGTTTTTCTCAGCTCATGAATAATTCTAGGGTTTCAAGAAAGAGTTTCTTAATTTTCACATACAAAAATTAACATTATTCCATGAATCCAAAAGATTTATAGAAGGCCAATATATCTAATGTAAATTAAAATTTGTTCCTAATTTCTATGCAATACTTCATTCATTTAACACATATAAATGAAAAATATACATATAACCAATAGATATAACCAAAATTACTTTATAAAATATTTTTATAAAATAAAATTTTAACAATGATGATGGTAAAGGCCATGTAATTAGAAAAAATATGTAATATTGGGTTAAATAATTTGTTGTTTTCTTGTTTTTAACACATTTGCTTCCATTCAATCTACATAACCAAAAAAAAAGAAGGAAGAGAGAAAGGTCAAGATGTTCTCCTCAACTTGCTTCTTATAATTGTGAGTATACTGATAATATAAAACATAAATTATAAAGACCTACTGTCTATCAGAAATTCGTAAGCATTGGAAGTGTGGATTACTTCAGGAATATGGATAATAGATATGAGGGCTTGCCTGTGGAGTCCCATTTTCATCTGTTTCAAGGCGGTACTCGTGCATGATCCAGTCTGATTTCTGTCCATTCGGGGCACGACCTTTATAGAAAACTAATGTCTTCCTCATTCCAATCAGTTCATGCTTGGAATAAATCGATTTGTCTCTTCCTGTTGCCTTCCAGAATCCAGCTGCTGTGGCTCTATTTGTACGAGTTCCTGTTGGATACTTCTTATCTTTATGGCTAAAGAAGTACCACTCGTTTTGCTCTTCTGTTCCTATTCGACATATCTCTGCTCAGAAGTATTAAGTAAACAGTAATTACGACAGGATTGCCAAGTTTCGCTAACATATTCTACTTAATCGCCCTGTAATATGTTACCTTGGAGATCCCATGGCTCAATTTTGTAGAGGTCGACGTCTTTAATGACATCCAGATCAATCCTTCTTGAGTTTATTTTCTTCCTAAGGTAGTAATCCACAAGTTCTTCATCTGTGGGATGAAATCGAAAACCAGGAGGGACATGCGTAAAAGTATCCATATTCTTTGGCTTAGGTCTTGGTCCTGCAATGAAGTAGAAGAAAAGGTAATGTTTCTCCAGTTAACAGATATGAACAGCCTTCTAATTTGGGGTTCCATCATCATTTCTTGTTTGAGTTTGACCCATAATTTCTGACAAACAGTGATGGAAAACACAAGCTTCGATATTTAAGAATGAAATGAAGAGAGAGACGTTTAGTCTTTCTCTGTAGATTTGGAAGGCAAAGGATATAAAAGTATAAGCTCATTGTAGCATTCTAAGACGGTACGTTGCCTGAGTAGTGCAACTTCTTTATTATATACAGTATGAAAATGCAAAGTCCATTTTCAGATTCTTATTTGTTTTCTCATACCCTATTTACAAGGAGTCGATGCATAATCAGCTACAATGGCTAAATAAGAAAAGATTCATTTGAATATTAAAAGTTAAAGCTTGGAATTAGGAACTGGATGATGAAGAATGAACTAATCGACGCAATACTCCTTTCCTTCTTTGTGACCTTTGTGTCAGGTGTTTCTCTATGTTCTTACATGAAAATAAAGGGGTGATGATACCATTTGAGATCAAAAAATCAACATGGGTGTTGAATATTATCAAGAGAAAGTAAAATATACTTATCAACTATTGAACTGATTGAATGGATTAGATGAATTTGCTTTTCATCTCATCACAAATACTCAAGGTAAAGAAGAATGATTAGTTCTGATACAAAGTTGACTTTAGAAAGGAAGGTTAAGATGGAATCTCTCACAGTACTGGAAGATTTTCAAGGCTTCAGAAACTTTCCCATTTCAATTTAGGAACAGTCACCGCTATGATTCTTCTTGGAGACATCTCACATGCAGCAGACATGATTCACTACCACTTTTTTATAATGGAACGTCCAGCGAATGGATTAGGACATAATCAAGCTTTTATGAGTCACAAAGAGGAAGATAGGAGATGAAATGCAAGTTGGCTGGTGCTCGTATTAATACATAGTATCATATGAACTGTAGCATCAGAAACCAAAAGAACTCTTTTGAGCATTCATAGATCAGAGGAAACAAAGTTCATCCGATTTCTTTCTCCAACAAGCATCATTCGACTTTTATGTATGTGTTGACATAAACTAGAAAACATGGTAACACATTCGTATAGAGAGAGTGTGTGTGTGAAAGAGAAATGAACCTTGTGATTAAACCTCAGATCTGGATTGACCGAATCTTCTGTCAGCAAAAAGAAACCAAACCCCAAAACTTCACTCCAACTATGGAGGAAGTCTTGAATCGGTTAGAGAACAAGAGAGCAAACCAGACAGGAAAAGCCTGTTACTATGTTTTATCTCCTCGGGAGTTGAACTTGAAACAATCTTTTTGGTAAGCCAACAAGCTGTGTCAACTTGTCGGATCAGATCCCAAGGAACAGAAAAATAGGTAGAGACAAGCTGAGAGAGGAATGGAAGTATGGAAAACAACTAGGGTTAAATAGGAATTGCCAAAAAGGAAAAGGAAGAAGAAGGTAGAAAAACCCTAATGACCAAATATTGTTATCAACATCAAAATTACTTTCAACATCAAAAAAGCTCTCGCTTTCTAATATCTCACTGTCGATTCAAGCTGAATTGGTGGACAAGACTTGGGGGATAAAAATGGTGGCGCAAGTATAGCTCTCTCTGTCTCTCTCTCTCTCGGAGGGATATAGAAGCTAACTCATTTAAGGTCCTCTCTTCTCTAATACTGCCACCTTGCTCTCTCTCTCTACCCACAACTGATAGAGACTGAAACGAGAAAAGATAACGTTTTTGCTTCCTGGGTTCCTGTTTTGGCAGAGAACAAGAGATGGAGATAGGGTGAAGCAGTCAGAAGAACTAACGGCACAGACCAATCAACGAAGCTTATAAAAGCTTACGAATGACCCCAAAAAGAGAGAATAAAAAAATGGTGGTGACATAATGGAACAGCGACCAGCCCTAAAGTTGCACTGAAAGAGAAAAGAAGAAAAAGAGAAATAACACTATAAGCCTCTCTAGCTCTCTATATCTCTATCTCTCTCTAGTTCAGTATCTCTGAACATGGCATGGTGGACCCTGTCTAGCCAAAACTCCATTCCTAGACCCTACCATTTCTTTGAAGTCTTAACCGTAATAAATTCAGAATGATGATGTTGGATCTACCCCCATGGTCTCTATAAGATTGTGGTCCGTCACCAGTAGGTGGTGGCCATATAGAATTGGCTTCTTTTTAACCTATCTACTAAACAGATTGGTAAGTCCTATCATTACCTTCATAATTTTATAGCTTGATCAAGGTGTGTGTTTTACTTGATTGTGTGATTCAGGAACAAAAGTTTTTCCATAGTTGAACCATCCAAGTCTGATGTCATTTAATATCTTACAGAAAAATATATATATTACTACTGAGTTAATGCAACCTCTATCAATGAGCCAGGAGATTGTTGATTGTTCCCTTTCATCGTCTTCCTCGAATGAACAAAGACATTACATATGACTCACATGCTACACCTTCCATGTTAACTCCAACATGCACTCAATGAATCATAATACAAATTGAATGGTTTCAGAAACTTCAACCTGGTCTACAGTTACTGATATGATTTTTTTTTTCCGGGAAAGTTCAGTGATCGGAGCCGTATAGTATCCCCACATAACCACCACAGGAACACTCACCAGCTCTGCACTCATGAACCTACGCATTCCCTATAACAAATATTATGCAACGTGCCCCGTCCTTGCTCGTGACCTATACGTTTCCAAGCACAACCATTATGACATACACACACATATACCCATGGTTTTTACATGCCATGAGTCTGTCAGCTTGGAAGCTCAAGCCCCGTTACAACAACTAAAGAGCTTCCATTTCCACCCTCCGTTCCGTATCGATTCAAGACATTCTTCCAAAAGTGATGACTTGCCTGTAGTTTATCTGTTATTTTCAAATCATAAGTTCAGGTCACCCAGAATGTCCTGACCCCAAACATAAAGCGACAATCCTCCAAATCTATGTAGACCGAAGCCGGCTAAGAGGAATGCAAGTTCAAGCTGAGCGGAGCTCAACGACAATGGTGGAACGTGGGACCCACCTGAAGGACCGAGAAAACTGAATGATGGCCTCTCTCTGGCGTCTATGTACGTGGCGGCTTGCGGTCCGGCGTGGGCTAGCCACTATCATTAAGCTCGCAAGTTGGGGGGTGGTGTGGTGTTCCTAAGCTGGGTTGTTCCTAATGGGTCCCACACTCTGGTGGTCCCGACTGGTCCTACCACACTTCCTAATGCGGGACCAGAACTTGGGTCCTTAGAGAGCTACCGTCATTTAATCTAACCACAACAATTTGGTTTATGTTATTAGTTATATTTTTTAATAAAAATAAAAACCCTAGTTGTTAATTTTAATATATTTATATTTTTATTATTGATAATAATTAAATATTAAATAAAATTTAAAGATAAATTATTTTAAATAATTAAATTTATTTTAATCTCTTA